>JAKWJD010001420.1:0-81456 GCA_027705065.1 Solanum peruvianum | reverse complement strand
AAGTTTCTATTTGTGTTGTGAACCTCTTGAATATGTGAAATTGATGTTTTATTTTTGATAATGTGTTGTATAGTATTGTCATGAGCTTCTAGTTGAATCTCTATTATTAGAAGTATTTCAGAGAGTGGCAAGTGCCATTGGAGGACGAATGTTGTCCAAGTGGGAGAGAATGTGTGACCTCAAAAATTACTAAGGTGAAAGAGATCCTAACATCATTCTCATGATGGTCTAAGGTCCTAAATTGATCTAAAATGTTGTAATAAGGAAGTTTCTAAGTTTTTAGGTGATTTGGAAGTAAAACCTTAAGGGACGACCAAGACGTTTGATGACTAGCTCACCTATGTGTCTCATATGTGGTTCTATATGAATCATAAGGTTATAAGGTCATTGAATGATTGATTATCGCATACATGCGCAGTGTGTCGACTTTCGTGATGCTTTGAGGTCAAACGTCCACGATGTTTGTAAGTGTTGCCTTGAACAACCTAGTGTGCCTAGGCATGTTTCGTCGAGTTTTATGTGTTTGTTTTGGATGAAATTTGTGTGAGAGGTCCTATACTCGTATAGGAGTATTTTTGGGTTTGAAATCTAACCAAAAATCCCCAAGGACCATCAAAGGGTCGTTGAGGAAGGACAACAAAGTTGGGGCCAAGACAGTCGAAGGTAGCCCAAAACAACCGAGGCAATCGACAACTTATGGGCCACTAGACACCCCATCAATGGGTGCCGTTGGTCGAGAATTAGGATTGGGAGAGGGACCACTGTTGAGTCTCTGAACCCAACGACGGAATCACAAGACATTCTGTTTGTGGACAAACAGTTTGTCGACTGCCAACCGTCAATGGGGTCTGTCTCCTGCACAAGTTAACGTCCAAGTGAGGGGTGAACTTGTAATATTACCCCACTTCAAAATAACAGGTTTGGAGGTTCCTAAGAGGTCTTTTAGGTATTTTAAACATGTATATAAGTCTTAAACACTTAGAAGATTTCATTCTTCTAAATAAAATCGCCAAATCTCTTTGAAATTCCCTGAAACTCCATTGGAGTCCAAAAACAAGGAAGGGTTTGGATTGAATAACTTTGTGGAGATTCTTCATCAAATTGAAGAATAAGCTTCATTGAGGTACTGTTTTTTATCCTTCAAACTCTCTTCATCAAGGATCCCAACTTTCAAAGATGTTTTCAAAAGTTTTGAATGTTTAATTGTCCAATTTTATATCTATTCCATAGGTTCTTGCATTAATAGTTCTAAACATTGAATATTGTTCGAATCGTTATTGTATTGATGATTTCAAACTAAAATATCCCGACCTATGAATTTCGGATGAACCCTAGTTTTTTACTAGACTATGGGTTACTTGATACTAATCTAATGTTGAGGAATTTTAATGTAGTTTTATGTAGTCTATAGATTGATGTATTAATTGTAGTAAATTAAGATATAGTTTGTATTATATGGATGAATATGTAGTAATTTGACCTAGTTTCATGAATAATGTTATAATTATGTTGAATTGTTGACTATGGTCATGGGTAACGACCTTGTAATATCGAATGTGGTTATTTTACATTGGATTGAGGTGCTGAGGGTGAAGTGGTGGTAAGATGACTATTTATTTTATTTTATGTTAATAAAACTTCAATTATGTTGTGTTTGGTATGGTCCACTTACGGTGGCGGTGTTATGTGCTTTACTTGAAATTGATGTGGACTTGTCGGTGTTATTTTAAGTAATATGATGATCATGGCCTTGTCAGCAAACTACTTGAAGCAATCTCATTATTTGTGCAGTTGACTGTGTGAAGTATGACAATAAGTATCTATTGGATAAGTAATGTAAAAGTATATGTGTTCTTCTACTGATGTTATTTTGGAAATCATGTTAGTCTATGAATATGGATTTTGTGTGTATAGTCTTAGGGTTGATGTATGTTATTCCTACTTGACTATATAAGTCTATGATGGTCATATTTATTTTGATATGACAGTATATAGGACGACTTAAAGATGATAAATTGTTGTTTCTATGTGCTTCATGAATGACATGTATTATAAGTTAAAGTGGAGTATGTGGTGTCTTGTCTTGGTTGAATTATGTCCCTTGCTTGACGTATGTATGAAAGTAAATATGTGATGTCGTCACTTAGTATTATAATGTCTCTTAGTATTTAATTTATTAATGAAATGTGACCTTAAATGAACTTAAGAAGGTATCTTATGTGAAACCTTGAACCTAGTTGTAAGGTTATTAATGTTGAAGACGTAAGTTGTAATGGTATCCTTCAAAGTGAAGGAATGATAGAATTAAAGTTAATTTTCCAGAACAGCATCATATTAATCCTTATGAAAGTCATGATGATCTTTTTGTCACCATTGTGAGGTAGCCATAGTGGACCTTTCTTTGGCAGGGTGAATGTGATTGGGTTATGAACTAGATATGTAACCTTTTTGTATGAACCTTAGGTGTAAAATACTTTCAGAGAAAGAAGGATATTACCGAGTTAGTATTGTAAGGGAAGTAGTTCTAGTAATAGAATAAGACTAGATTACAATGCATGCCCTTCATATTCCTTAACCATGTGCCTACATTTAATGTGTCTAAGTTCTACAATTTACAAGTAGAACACCCTCATTGTTGTAGGTAAGACTTTCGGATTCCATGTTTTTCTATCATGATCTATATCCTTTATTTCCTATTCTCATCATATGGAATACCTATCAGCCTTAGAGAAGTTTTATGAAGTTTAGGTGTGGGTATGCGACGCTATCTTGACATTGTACAATAATCTTTGAAGGTGTTAATTGGATTTACTAGGTCTTGACCATTACTTGAATGTCTTTTATGTGTTGAATGTCTTCAAAATAAACTAATGAATGTAATGACTTACGTTAAGCAGATATGTTAATTGAATAAGTATCTAGAGTAGTTAAGGTTTGTCTAGTTAAGTTGTGAAGGGGGCATATGAATGGCTACTTCGTGCTTTACCTAGATGAGTCTTAAGAATTACTCTAGTAAGGGAAGATGTTGATTATGTGGTAATGATATAAACTTAGGAAGTCTTAACGATTATTTATGTAGTCTTAAAGAGCTCAATCATGGACGTTATCTTCTTAATTTACTTAAGTAAGTCTTTTGATAGACTTTGGTAAGAGAATGTCATAGAATCTATATGTTGATGTGTTTGATGTCTTGTTAAGTATGTATCTGTCTTATAATAAGTATTCTTGAGGATAATTTAGGTATGCTTAGGGAGGTTGTATGAGCGGTCTCTCTTTGTGTTGCTTAAGTGAGTTTTAGGATAGCTTTCAGTGGGATGAATACATGATATAAAGTGTCTAAGCAATAAGTAGGCAACTTTACTATAACAGTGAATTCCTTCATTGTCCAGTGATTTGAGCTCACTATTAAGTTGGTCAAAAAAATTGATTAATCTCTTAAATGTTATTTATTTTATGTGTTTCTTAGTTGATAAATGTTATTCTGATTATAATATGATTTCTAAATGAAAATATGCATATTTCTAATAAATGTCAATTTTTATTATTTTTATGCATTATTCCATACTTAGTACATGTTGTTGTACTAATCAATGTTTTTATCTATCTCTATAGTTGTTTGTAGGTGAGGAGCATTTGGAAAGTGAAGACTTTGATCGTAGAATCATTCAAGGGAAGTCGAAGTCTGTCAACATTTGATTCGAGGAATAAATGTCTTTTATGTTTCTTATTGAAGTATTGCAATATATAAGTATTTTTTTATATTAGTATTGTGTATGGGCCACGTCCCAAAGGAATTTTTCGTGTCTTATGTTTTATTGACTGAGACTTAGTATTCCTATGACTTTATATGAAAGAGTTTTTAAAGAGTATGAAATATTTTGTGAAAAGTTTAATTTCGCACTATTTTTATTATGTATAAGCGATGAATGATATGTAAGGGCTTGTACAAGGCCTTCGAGAGGTCAAATATGCCAGTTGCATTCCGAGATTGACCCTAACTTCTATGTTGTGGTTTTGGGATGTGACATGTAAGAGGCCCAAGACACACCATTTTGCAATTTTTAACTGTTTACCTTTCTAAAATTCCCTTCTGATGTTTATAAAGAAAAAATTGCTCTATGACAACGCCAAAGTTTTAACTTGTTTTTCCAGTTGAACAGAAGCCTCTTTTATCAAAACTTGTACATTTTACTTATTTACTATATTTATTTTTCTAACTTTGTTTGTTTATTATTTCGATAATATTAATCTAAAAACTATCATTATCATGTCATGTCACGAGCCCTAATACCAAATTGAGGCAGGTGATGAGTAAAGTGAAGATCTAAAAATGGAAAATGAGGTACCAAAAGATTTTGTTGAGGACTTTTGATAAATTTAGAATCAGCAGAAGCCAAATTTCAAAGAAACTAAGACTGTAAATCTAGGAGAGGGGTAGTGCGTCAAAGAAGTAAAAATCAGTGTCCATTTGACTAAAGTTCAAAGAAGGGACCTAATTGTTTGCTTAGAGAGTACATTGATATATTTGTTTGGGTTTACAATGATATTCTAGGGTTGAATACAATAGCAGTGTCCTATAAATTGCTGATAAATCCTTGTTCCAGTCCAGTAAAACAGAAAACTCAGAAGGTCAAGCCAGAGTTGAACATAAAGATTAATGAAGAGATCACCAAGTAAATCAATTCTCAATTAGTGAAAGTCACGCAATATCAAACTTGGATGGCCGATGTTGTTCGATTTGCAAAGATATATGGGAAAGATCTGAATTTTTGTTGACCAAAGAGATCTCAACAAATCAAACCTAAAATATAATTTTCCTTCGCCAAAAATTAACATTAATATCGATAACTTTGCTAAGCATGAAATGCAGTCCTTTATGGATTGTTATGTATGTTATTACAATAATCCTGATGGATTAAAAGCATATAAAAAAGACAACCTTCAATACCCTTTGGTGTGTATATCATTATAGGGTGATGCCATTTGGTCTCAAAAATACATGTGTTGCGTTTATGAGGGCTATGACAACATTCTTTCATGAAATAATTCATAAATGGATTGAGGTGTATGTAGATGACTTCATAATCAAGTCCCGCGAGAGTTATTACCACTTGACTCAGTTATGAAAGTTCTTTGATCATTTGCTCAAATACATCTTGAAGTTAACTCTCGCAAAATATGCTTTACGGGTGCCAAGTGGCAAGCTATTTGTATTTATAGACAACAAAGGGTGATTGACCTTGAACCTTCCAAGATCAAGACAATTAACGAGTTACTTCCACCGAAGACAAAGAAAGAAGTTATTAGTTTCTTTGGTAGGTTGAAATACAGTACTCGGTCCATCTCTCAATCCACCATTCTGTTTGAGCCTATATTCAAGTTGTTGAAGAAAGATAATTTGACAATGTGGACCAAAGAATGTCAGACTACTTTTGATGTCATCAAGAACTATTTTCAACACATAAATTTGTATTCCTCTACCAGAAGGAAGTCAATTGTTGCTGCTTTTGTCTATCTCATATAACTTGTTTGGATGTGTGCTTGGTCAACATGACGAGACAGGGAAGAAAGACTGAAATATTTACTAACTTAGTAAAAAATTCACTCCATACGAGGATCATTATACTGTTTTGGATAGAATGTGTTGTGATTTGACTCGAATTGCTTCGAAGTTGAGATATTTTTTTTGTTGTTATACGACATACCTCATTTCTAGAATGGACCAATTGAAGCATATTTTTCAAAGGGCGATGCCAATCGGAAATTTGGCTAAATGGTAAATAATCTTGAGTGAATTTAATATTGTGTATCTGTCTTTGAAGGTTATAACAGCACAAGCCTTAGCTGACCATCTTGTAGAAAATATAGTTGATGAAGAATATGAACCTCTCAAGACTTATTTCCCAGATGAAGAGGATTACTTGTGGGTGAAGCTATTTTTGAAACATACCTTGGTTGGATAGTATTATTTGATGTATAAAAATATCACCTAGGGAAATGTATGGAAGCAGTCTTAGTGTCAGAATCAGGTTACCACTATCTTATAATGGATAAACTCCGATTTGATTGCACTAATACTATGGTTGAATCTGAAGCATGCATTCTTGGGTTGAAGATGGCCATTGACATGAACATCCATATATACGGAAGTGAAGAACTGAAAGATCACATTGTACGTGCCATATATACGGAAGTTGTGCAAGAGATTTTGCATGATTGAGTTTAGACACTCCCAAAAGACAGAATGAGTTCAGACTTAAACCCAAAAGACTTAATGAGTTTGCTAATACTCTTGCCACCATCGCCTCAATGATTAAACATCCAGATACTGATTATATCGATCCTATGGATATACAAGTAAAGGAGAAACCAGACCATTGTTCACATGTTGAATTGAAACAAGACGGTTTGCCGTAGTATCTTTATATTAAAGAGTATTTAGAGACAAGGACTTATCCTGAGAATGCAATATTAAACAAGAAGAAGTCGATACGTGGTATGATCCTCAACTTCGTTCTAAGTGGGGAAATTCTTTATAGGAGGACTCGACATTTAGATATTCTCAAAAGCATTGATGCTGCCGAAGCTGCAAAAGATTCTTGAACAAAAACATGCTTGAATTTAAGGTACTCATATGAATGGACTCACTCTAGAAAGGAAGATCTTTAGAGCAGTTTATTTATGGATTACGATGGAGCATGATTGTTGCAAATTTTTACAGAAATGTCATAAATGTAAAGTGCATGGTGTTTTTAATCCGAGTACCGCCTCTTGAACTCAATGCTATGAATTCTCCTTGGCCATCTGTAGTGTGGTAAAGGGATATTATTTGTCCAATAGAGCTAGACAATTTTAACAGGAACAAATTTATTTTATTTTCCATTGACTACTTCACCATGTGGGGTGCAGTAGCTCTTACAAGTCAGTGACAAAGAAAGTTGTAATTGATTTTGTTCGCTACAATCTAATATGCAGGTTGAGCTTACAAGAATCTATCATTACTTATAATGGTGCGAATCTCAGCAGTTACTTGATGAGAGATATTTGTGAGAAGTTTAAGGTTACTCACCAAAACTGAACCTCTGATTAACTTTAAATGAATGGAGTCGTAGAGGTCGTCAATAATAATATCATGAGATTTTGAGAAAGATGATTGAGAATCACCGAGGTTGGCATGATATATTTCTATATGATTTGTTGGGTTATCAAACAAATATCAGGACGTCGATAGGGGCTACTCCATACTTTTTAGTATATGGAAAACAAAAGTCATACCTGCTGATGTTGAAATATTGTCCTTTGAATTAACCATGAAGAAAATTTAAGTAATCTAGATCAAGTCCGCAAGATAACTAAGCAGTAAACATTGATTGATAAAAAGACAATGGTTCTTGTTTGTCTTCGCCAATATTATCGACACAGAATTATTTGCACTTTCCACAAGAGAGTGAGAGCTAGAATTTATGAAATTTGTCAATTGTTCCTTGAACACATTTTTCCTCATTTTGATGAGTACAAAGGTAAATTTCCATAAAATTTCAAGGGCCTTACATGCTTCACAAAGTATTTTTTTGAGATTTTTTGGTCCTATCAGATATGGATGGCACCAAATGATTCAAACCAATTAATTCATATGCTTTCAAAGGTATTATGTGTTAATTTTCAGTTTGTATATATGTTATTTAATTGTAATTATTCCATTGTTCTTGTAATCGTTCTACATTAAAGTCCTATCCCTCTTGTAACGAATGACGTCTGACTTGCCCTTTAAAAAATGATATATGTAGGCGGCCTATGTCGGACTTGGCCACACAATTTTTCCATTTTAATGTTTATTTTTACTTGAACTATGTTTGACATGAATTCTCAAGAATGAGATATGTACGTCGCCTATGTCAGCCACGGTCGGTTTCTTTATAAATTTCATATTGTTGTTAACCTTTGAGGGGAAATTATGTTTCACCTGATTCGTCCCTCACCGGGATACGTAGGCGCTACAACGGTTTGGTCATATCTCCTGTAAGTTTTATATTTTGTTTCAAAGTAGAAACTGAGACATAATGTTTTTTGAAAGACTCAAAACTTCTCGAGCAGAAAAGTTTTTCTTCAAGAAGTTATGACTGAAGTTATTTTGAGAGATTTCCATCTGCGATAGAAATTTCGAGAGTATCTCAAAAATTTTGTGATTTGCTCACCGACAGTTTAAGATAATCCAAGGCAGTTAACAAGGATAGAAATTTTGAGGATAGCCTCCAAATTTTAACATAGTTCATCGATAGTTTAGAGTAACCTTAATGCTTCCCTATAACACTTCAAAAATAGAAGACGTGTTCTAGAGCCTAGCATAAGTCTAAATAAGTTTACACACTACTTAAGGGTCTATAAAAATGAATACAAGTCATTTAGGAAGTCTAGAAACCAAAACGTCCAAGAACGTCCATGCACTAGTTCGATGAGGTACTAGTGTGGGTTAGCCTATTTGACTAGATTTTAGGAGTTGAAAAATAATGAAAATTGGTGGAATGGTGTCTAACACATATTAAAGTTAGTTCATAGTCAAAACGTCAAAGCACGACTTCCCTAGGATCAACCAAGGGCCCTTGAGGTGAACCCTTTAAATTTGAGGTCAATGGACTTCCTAAAGTAGTGTGCATAGACGAGTTCCATCGACGGGGAATGTGACCATCGATGCGGCGTTGATATTCACCATAGGTGGTAACTTACAAAAATTTGGAAGGGACATTTTGAAAACTCTATAAACTTACCAAAAATTGTGCAGCACGGAAGGGGGACTGGCGGTCGATTGACCCACCATCCGTCGATCGTGGTGTCATTTGTGAGGACTAATATTCATTGCACATTTCCACCTAGGTTAATAAATTAATTATTTTATTTAGGAAGTTAATTATGGGTTAGGGGAGATGTAATTATGTTAGTTAACCCCTATATAAATCCCTAACCTAATTAGCCTAACCAAAATTCTCATAATATCTAAACCCAAAACACTCTTCCTTCTCTTTTCTTTTTCTCTCCCATAGAAACCACCATTGAATACCAAGATAGAGGTGTTTCAAGGGCTGAAAAAGGTCAATTTCCTCTATAAATGTGGATTAATTAGTAAGGTATAGGATCTCTTTCACCTTTAAGACCTCTTTACTCAGAGGGTTCAATCAAATTGATTTGAAAAGTTGGTTTTCAAGTTTGTTTCATCCAATCTCGAAATTTATATTATGAAATATATTTTTTTATGATTTATTTTTGATATTATAAATATATTAACAGGTATTTTAACTCGATTATGTTATATCTTGATAAATTCGTCTAAATTGTAGAAGATGATGTATTACCCTTAACCCTAGGTTATGATGTTGATGTGACAAGAGTCATCTTGGTTCAATTTAATTGGTTATCGGTTGGATTACTATCGTAAGTTGTTGTTGTATCAATTAAGACTAAATTAGGATGAATTATAGTCCTATTATTCTAGTTCTTCAGAAGTTCATCTAGCTTATGAAGTATGTTGTCAATTAACCTATATTCCTTATCTTACGCTATGAACTAGTATTAGATTGTGATGTAGTGATTCTATTAGCCTTATTATCATGTTGATTATGGTTATACGAGGGTATTATATGCTTACTAATTTGAGTTAAGTATTGATGGTAAGACCTTGATGATGAATTGTTAAGGAGACTTGGTATGTCTTTTGATCCCCTATTATTTACATAAATTATGATTAATTGTTATTAACTCATGATTTTTTATTTGAGTATACCTTGTAATATGATTTATTAGGTTAGTATGATGTTGAATTGAAATGTATTGACTATGGTTTGTGAGGTGTTGGCTAAGTTATACATGTTATAAGGATAACGAATGATTTACCAATGTGCGTTAACATGAATTGATATGTAAATGTACTAACCCCATTAAGTTATGATGATACTAATGATGTCTATACAAGGGTTAAACCCTATGACCTACATTAAGTTATAATGATTAACAAAGAAACTAATGATATTTTGAAATGGACTTATCTTAGCACCGAGTGAGCTTGACAATTGGAGGTGATGACTTTCCATAGAGGAAGATTAACCCTATAGTTCAACATTAGGTGTTTACTCCCCTATGAGGGATACTCATCCATTGGATTCCCATGAGAGGAGGCCCCAATTTCCAAGTGATATGTCGAAGGGTTATATATACATCTTAGTTCTTAAACTATCTTTCCCCCCATAAGAATACTAGCTAGTGGATCCACCTAGAAAGCTATATTTATGTTTGGTTTTACTTTTTCCGGTAGACTACCTCCCTAAAGTGTAATGTTTTACCACACCGATTTCCACACTTATCTCTTGTGGTCTATGTCGGTTAAGGAAAGTGTTCCTATACTAAAATAAAGTAATGAAGTACAAACTTATAAGGGTGACTTGAGAGATTGACTTACCCTAGGTAGGGCTATAAGACTCAACCTATGCCTTGCATTAGTTTGCGTTGAAGGAAGACTTAGGAGGTTGTTATTATGAATGTGTATGCTTATAAAGGTTAGTGATATGTATATGATTATCTTACATGTTAATGACACCATGTTATGTTAATTGCTCTTATGAATATGTATTTGGTCTATATTGCTAAAGTAAGATATTATGTAATCCTCATGTTATGATAATGTGATTTTGGATAGTCGTTTTTGTTCTTGATAGGTTTACTTTATTGGGTAAGGTTATTGGGATTTGCTAATCTACTGCACAAGTGGACTTAAGAGGTTCATGATTGATGGTCTTACTTTTGATATGTTTAATTGAACTCTTATTCATCCTTGTAGTTATTATCACTTGATGATAAAGTTACTAGACTATGTATTAAATCATATGATATGCATGTTGACTTGACTGATGTTGTTGGTATTGATATGTGTATGACTTATTGAATATGTCTATTTATTTAGTATTGTGTTGTTGAATGTGAATAAATGTTTTCAAGAAAATTGCATACTTAATTAAATGTCCCTTCTCAGCATGTTTTGATGATATTTTTACATATGTCTCATATTAGTACAAGTGGTGTACTATCCCCATTTATTCCTTTTCCCCAACATTTTAGGTTTTGGTCGTTGAAAAGCTTTTGGAGACGAGTTGAAGAAGACTTGTATTTCTTAATCATCCAATTAGGGTAGGTACAAACTTGTTATGTCCAATTAGTGGGACAATAGGTCGTTAAGGGGTGGACCGTTGAGTGGCAAAGTTTTCAAGAAGGATTTTTTTGATAGATGCATTCCTAGGGACAAGAGGGAAGCTGAATTGGTGGAGTACATAAACCGTTGTCAAGGAGGTCTGACTGTGCTTTAATACTGCTTGAAATTTAATAAATTGTCATAATACTCTCCTTCTTTAATTTCTAACCATAGATATGAAATGAACCGCATTGTGAGTATAGTGTCAGATGACTTGCAATAATAGTTTCATGCAGCTACCCTACATGACAATGCTAAAAATTCTCTTTTCATGGTTCATTCTCAACAAGATGAAGAGTCAAGTTCTAAGACGAAGAGTAGAGATGCCAAGAGGGCAAGATCTTTTGATTGTGGTTCTTCAAAGGGTATGCTTGAGATTAAAGACAATCCTAGGTTCAAGAAGAGGTTGTCTAATAATGTTCCTTTCAAGTAATCTAAGGATAGTAATGATACGGTGTCCAAACCTAAGCCAAATAATGGAAGGGATACTAGTTCACCAAACAAGAATCCTTTTTTTGTCAAGGGTGGAAAGGATCGTATTTGTGATTGTCTTGTGGGGACGGGCAATTGCTTTGGTTGTGGTAAGACTAGACACAAGGTTAGGTATTTACCTAATGTGAATGATCAAGACAAGAGTAGTTTGCATGCAAGTGTCTCTAATGATGCTCTGAAGAAGAATTGTTTCTATGCTCTCAGCTTGGGTGAGCAAGAGAGTTCTGCTGACGTGGTGACCTCTATGTTGAAAGTCTTTTCCATTGATGTATATGCTTTACTTGATCTGGATGATACATTATATTTTGTTAATCCCTTGATACCTAAAACATTTGATAGTTTACCCGACATTCTCAATGAACGTTTTATGGTGTCTACCCCGATGGGTGAGTTGGTTGGTGCAAAAAAGGTGTTTATAAATTTTCCTATAATGTAGCCCGATAGTGTTAAGTATGTGGAACTAGTAGAATTTTAAATGTTTGATTTTCATGTCATATTGGGTATGGATTGGTTGAGTGATTGCTTTGCCTCTATAGATTGTAGAACAAGGGTGATGAAGTTTAACTCTCCAAGTGAGCCCTATTTTCAGTGGAAGGGGGCAAATTCTATTCTGAGAGGACATATTATTTCTTGTTTGAAAGCTTGTAAAATGATCTCTAAAGGGTGTTTATACTATATAGTAAGAGTCAAAGATTTAGACTTGGAAATTCCTCCCATTGAGTCGATCCCCGTACTGAGGGAATTTTCGGAGATCTTTCCTAATGATCTTCCCGGTATTTCTCCCGAACGGGATATTGATTTTTGTATCAACTTGTTACTGGATGCAAATCCCATTTAAATTCATCCTTATCAATTGGCTCCGTCCGAATTCAAAAATTGGAAGTCTTCACTCAAGGATTTACTAAACATATGATTTATTAGACATAGTAATTCTCCATGGGGTGCTCCGGTATTGTTTGTGAAGAAGAATGGTGGGTCCCTTAGCATGTGTATGTATTATGGCCAACTTAATATAGCTACTATTCAGATTAAGTATCATCTCCCTTGGATTGACAACTTGTTTGATAAACTAATAGGAGCAAGCTACTATTCTAAGATTGACTTGAGATCGGGGTCACATCAACTTAGAGTTATAGTTGAGGATATACCAAAGATGACATTTCAGACAAGATATGGTCACGATGAGTTCTTAGTAATATCCTTTGGTCTCGCTAATTGCACGACTGCATTAATAGAACCATGAGTAAAGTGTTTTGAAGTTACTTAGATTTACTTTTCATTATCTTCATTGAAGACATCTTTGTTTATTCAAAAAACAACGGTCATCACATGGACCGCTTGAGGGTTTTTTTACAAGTGCCTATGGAGAACAAATTATTTGCCAAGTATTTGGTTCAGGTCGGTGGCGTTTCTTTGTTATATTATCTCTAGTGAGGGAGTTGAGGTTGATCCAATGAAAATTGAGGCGGTAAAGAATTGGCCTAGATCTTTGACTCCAACAAATATTAGGAGCTTCTTACGTTTAGGGGGTTATAATCTAAGGTTTGCGGATGGTTTTGCGTCCACTGAATCTCCCTTCACTACTTTTACCCAAAAGAGTAAGAAATTTGAGTGGTTGGAGTCATGTGAGAGAAGATTCAAAATGTTTAAAGATAGTCTTACTTCCACATTAGTGATGACTTTACATGAATTTACAATGTTTTTCCTTGTATATTGTGATGCATCCCAAGTGGGCATAGAGTGTGTGCTTATGCAACATGGGAAAGTCGTAGCCTATGATTCTAGACAACTTAAGGCACATAAGAGAAACTATCCAACTCATGATCTTAATTTAGAAGTCGTGGTAATTTCCTTGAAAATATGGAGGCATTTCTTTTATGGTGTTAATGTTGATGTGTATACCAACAATTAGAGTCTCCAACATGTTTTTACTCAAAAAGAGTTGAATCTCCGACAAGGAAGGTGGTTGAAATTGTTGAAAGATTACGACATGAGTGTTCTCTATCACCCCGGCAAAGGCAAATGTTGTTGCGGATGCTCTAAGACGTATGACCATGGATAGTGTGTCTCATATAGATGAAGGCAAGAAAGTCCTAGTGAAAGATGTTCATAGGTTGTCTAGGTTGTGTGTAAGGTTAGAAAATTCTCTGAATGGTTGTTTTGTAGTCCATAATAACTCCGAGTCATTCGTGGTGCTTGAGGTGAAGTCCAAAAAACACCATGACCATCAATTTTTGGAGTTGAAGGAATCGGAGTCATTCTCCATTAGGGGGGATGGTATCTTGAGGTATCAAGGAACGTTGTGTGTTCCCAATGTAGATGGTTTGAGGAACAAGATTCTAAAGGGAGCTCATGGGTCCCGCTACTCCATTCATCCGGGTTCAAATAAGATGTATCATGATCTTAGGGAAGTATTTTGGTGGGAAGTTTTAAAAATTACATAAGGGAATATGTTGCAAAGTGTCTTAACTGCCTACAAGTCCAAGTTGAATACCAAAAAATCGGGTGATTTACTTCAAGATATCCAAATTCCTACTTTGAAGTGGGAAAACTTAAATATGGATTTTCTGGTAGATTTGTCGCACACAAAGGCAATATGACTCTAGATGGGTTGTTGTTGATAGGTTGACCATGTCTGCTAATTTTTTCCCATCAAGTCTACTTTTTCCGCGGAAGATTATTCAAGGAACTTCATAGATGAGATCTAGTGTCTCCACGGTATTCCATTATCTAAAATATAAAATAGGGGTGTAAAATTCACATCTAGGTTTTGGAGATCATTCCAAGAAGGGTTTGGTACAAAAGTGAAGTTAAGAACCACTTTTCATCCCCAAACACATTGTCAAGCGGAGCATACTATTAAAACCCTTGAGAATATGCTTAGAGCTTGTATTATTTGTTCAAAAGGAATTGGGATAAGCATTTGTCTTTGGTGGAGTTCTCTTACAATATTAGTTTCCATCCATCCATATCCATGACTCCTTATGAAGCCTTGTATGGTAGGAGTTCTAGGTATCCTATTGATTTGGTCTGAATTGGGGAGTCTTCACTTTTGGGTTCTAATTTTATTCATAAGACTTTGGAGAACGTTCATGTCATAAGGAACTGGTTGGAAACAGTCTATTGTCGGCAAAAGTCTTATGCAGATCATAGGAGAAGGGACTTAGAGTTTGAACAAGGTGATAAAGTGTATTTGAAAATTTCTCCCATGAATGGGGTGATTAGGTTTGGCAAGAAAGGAAAGTTGTGTCCTCGTTATACGGGTCCCAATAATATATTACAAAAGGTTGATAAGGTTGCCTATGAGTTAAGGCTGCCTAGTGAATTTGCTTCAGTTCATCCGATTTTCCATGTTTCTATGCTTAAGAAGTGTGTCAGTGATCCCGAGTCTAGTCTTCCTATTGAGGGTCTTAGTGTGAAGGATAAATTCTTTTATTAGGAGGATTCGGTTATAATCCTTGATATGCAAGTAGAGAAATTGAGGAACAAAGAGGTAGCTTCCGCAAAGCTGTTATGAAAGAATCACGCAGTAGAGTGTGCGACATCGGAGGCCGAGGCTAACATGAAGTCCCGTTACCCTCATCTATTTGACCACTAAGGTTAGGTGTTTTTAATAATCATTAAATTAATGACTAAAAATAGATGTTCCTTGATTTTTGGTTAAGTTTTGGAAAAATGTCATTTTTATGTCCTTACAATGAATAATACAGTGAAAAAGTGCATTGGACTGGAATTTGCAATTCTTCTTGTTTAATTCATGTTGTGCATTTTTATATGGAGAGTCTATATGAAATAATATTTAGCATGTTGATAAGTTAAAATTTGGCATAATTGACTCATATATGATATGTTGAGCTCTTGTTGTTGTAATAAGGAAATTCCTCATAATGTGATTTTGATTCTTATGTGTGGTAATTGAAGTTTTCAATTTCCTTGTGTAAATGTCATGATTGATGGTGTTATGTATTGTTGTTGGTTGGGTTGCTAGTCTTGAGTCTATTTCTTCCTTCAAGAGATCTTAATGTCATTTGGGAACGAATGTTCCTAAAGGGGGATAATGTAACACTTCGAAAATCTAAGATGTGTTCTAGAGCCTTACATACGTGTCAAAAAGGTTTATACACTGCTTGAAGATATATATTAATGAATATAAGTTGTTTAGGAAGTCTAGAAACCAAAACATCCAAGAACGTCCATAATGTCAAGAAACTAGTTCAATGAGATACTAACGTCCCTTACCCTATATGACTAAATTTAAGGTGTCTGAAAATGATGAAAATTGGTGGAAGGGTGTCTAACTTGTATTAGAGTTAGTTTGTAGTCAAAAGGTCGGGGTAAGACTCCCCAAGCACCAACCAAGGTGCCTTGAGGAGGACCCTTGCAATTTGGGTCAAAGGACTGCCAAAGGCAGTGTACACAAATTAGTGCTATTGATGGGGCTTGTGCCAATAAACGCGGATTCGATGGACACCGTCAATGGTAACATAGACAAACTCATGGAATGGTATTTTTTAAAACACTCTAAACTTACTAATGGATATACATAACACAAATTTTGATAAACGCATGATCCGTCAAATCATGGTGTAGTTTGTGATGACTGTTTCCACTACACATTTTAAGTTAGGTTAATTAATGAATTTGCTTAGTTAGGAATTTAATAAGGGGTTAAGAGAGGTATTATTAAGTTATTTAACCCCATATATAAATCCCTAACCTAATAAGCCTAACCAAAACTCTCATAATTCCCAACCCCAAAACTCTCTCCCTTCTCTCTTCTTTCTCTCTCCCAAAGTATCCTTATTTAAGACCAATCTACAGTTGGGATCACGGGCTGAAAAAGGTCAATTTACTCCATCAATATTCATCAATTAGTAAGGTATATGATCTTTTTCACCTTTGAGACTCTTTCCTCAAATGGTTCCATTAAATTGATTTGAATTTATCCAATCTCGAAATTTATATTATGAATTGATTTGTTTATGATTTCTTTTGGATATTATGAATATATTAACATGTCTTTTATCTCTATTATGTTATATATTGATGTTGTATTTCAGTATGCCTTGTATTAGGATTCATTGGGTTGGTATTATGTTGTTGACTATGGTTTGTGAGGTGTTGGCTAAGATGTATATGTAATAAGGATGGTGAATGATTTACCAATTTTCCTTCACATGATGTGACAGGAATTGTAACAAAATGACAATACTCATGCTATTCTTATTGATCTATGATGATGATGATGATGTTTATACAAGGGTTAGACCCTATGACCAACATTAAGTTATGATCATTAATGAAAACAATAAGATATTTCAAAAGAGACTTATCTTAGAACCGATGGAACTTGACAGTGGGAGGTGATAGACTTCCATAGAGGAAGATTCACCCTATAGTTCCACATGAGGTGTTGACTCCACTATGAGGGATACTCATCCATTGGGTTCAAATGAGAGAAGTCCCCAATTTCAAGTGATATGTAGAAAAGATTAAACCTATCTCTTAGTTCTTGAACTATATTTCCGCATAGGAAGACTAGCTAGTGGATCCACCTAGAAAGTTACGTTAATGTTTAGTTTTACTTTGGTCGGTAGACCACCATCCTCCGTTCTATGTTTTTAGAACAACGGATTCCACACTTAGCTCTTGCGTTCTATGTCGGTTAAATAAAGTGTTCTCTAAACTAAAATGAAGTAATGAAGTACAAACTAACTGGGGTGACTTGTGAGGTTGACTTAGCCTAGGTAGGGGTATCATACTCTAGTTATACCTTGAACTAGTTTACCTTGAAGAAAGCATTAGGAGGTTGTTATTATGTATGTACATTCTTATAAAGGTAAATGAGATGTATATGATGATCTTACATGTTAACAACACCATGTGATATTAATTACTCTTATGAATATGTATTTTGTCTATATTGCTAATGTATGACTTTACGTAATCCTAATGTTATGATTATGTGAGGATGGGCATTGGTTATGGTTTTTAATAGGTTACATGATCAGGTAAGGTAATAGGGCTTTTCTTAGTTATTGAACACATGGACTTAAACAGGGTCACGATTGATGGTTTTACTCTAGTTATTATTGATGGTGAATTGTTAATGAATGATCCATGTGGATTAATATATGAAGATTTGATTAAGTCTAGCTTATGTCTCTATGTGTTCATTGTTACTATGCCTCTATTATTGTAAAACTTCGTAAATCCAAGACCTGTTCTAGAACCTAACACAAACTGTCCTAATGTTTAGACACTATTTAAGGTCTATTTTAATGAATATAAGTGATTTAGGAAGTCCAGAACCCAAAACGTCCAAGAACGTCCATGACGTAAGGGAGCTAGTTCGGTGAGGTACAAGCATGTCGTAGACTATTTGACTAGATTTTATGAGTCATAAAATGATGAAAATTGGTTGAAGGGTGTTTAATACGCATTAAATTTATCTCATAATCAAAACGTCCGTGCACGACTACCCAAGGACCAACCAAGGGCTTTTAAGAAAGACCTATGCATTTGTGGTCAAAGAAGGTAATGTGCGCAGAGTGCCATCGAAAGGAGGTGTGCCAATCCACGGGGCGTTGATGTCCACCATCGACGGACACTTATTAAATTTTTCTGAGGGGTCATTTTGAAAACTCTATGGACTTAGAGACGGATTTGAAACATGAAGGTAGCAGTGGTCGTCGATTGAGCCATTATCCGTCGATCGTGGTGTCGTATGTGAGTCATGTATTTTGCTTCCCGTTTTGGCTTATTTCATTTAATTTGTTTTCTTAGTTAGGAATTTAATGAGGTGTTAGGTTAGTTCTAATTAAGTAAGTTAACCCCCTATATAATTCCCTAACCTAATTAGACTAACCTAAAACTCATAAATTTACAAAACCAAAACTCTCTTCCTTCTCTCTCAGGTTAAAGAACTCCATTGAAGACCAAGCTAGGGGAGGGTTTAAGGGCTGAAAGGATTCATGTTTCTCCATCAATCTTTATCAATTAGTAAGCTATTGGATATATATCACCTTTGAGACCTCTTTTCTCAAAGGGTTCCATCAAATTGATTTCAAAAGTTGGGTTTTCAAGTGGATCTTTTCCAATATCGAAATTTATGTTGTGAATTCATGTTGTTATGAATTCTTTAGGATATTATGAATATACTAACAAGTATTTTTACTAAATTATGTTATATATTTATTAATTGACCTGTTTGCATAACATGACCTATTCCCCTTAACCGCAGGTTATTATCTTGACGTGAATTGTGTAATGTTGATTCAGTTGACTTTATTATTGGTTGAATTACTACAAGGTGATGTTATTGTATCAATCATGAATAGTTTAGGGTTAATTATATTCCTGTCACACTAGTTCTTAAGTAATTGCTTTAGATAATGGTATTGATCTATGTCTCTTGTCTTAAGCTATGAGCTAGTTCTGGACTGTGATACATAACTTACCACATTCCATGAAAGACACGAGGATAGAATTTTTATAGTTAGGATTTCCGCGTTATAAACCTATAGGGAACACTAATACCCTAGTTACTCTCATCACTTGATAAACACCAAAGTTGTAATCTTGCTACTTGTTTTAATTAGATACAATTGAACACTTTTGTTAACAAAAAAACACTTTAACTAATTGTTTTAAGAAAGGACTTGACTAAATATCCATAATCATAGACAAAAGTTAAGTCTAAAACTTTTTATTCTTGGGATCGACCCCAACCTAACAATTGGGTTCTTTACTTAATACAACCGCTTATACTTCTTTAGGGAAGTATAATTTGAGTGTATCAAATTTTGGCTCCGCTGCTGGGAAAAGTGGATTTTAGATTAACTTTAAGCGCATTTACCGAATTTTAGTCAACAATTTCCTAATTTTACTTTTTTTCTTTGTTTTTGTGTATTTCAGGTCTAGCTCTAGTGTATGCCAACTACATGGAGTCGAGGAGAACTAGTGGTTCCATTTGATCTAGAAGTGAACTGTTCATACCGCCGAATGAATGATCCACACTATCTTTCTAATGTTTGTGATGACATCAACTGTCAACCTCCTCCACCGATTGACGATCATAACCAAGGGATCGTGGAGAACCCTGGTGAGGACGCTATAAGGAGAAAACCTCCTTCCCAATGCCCTCCTGGTGAATTGCCCAAACGCCTTCTCGGATGGACCTCTTGTCCTACGTCCTCTACAACAAGGTCATTCATTCGTGGTAACTAGTAGCTTGATGTAGATGCTCATTACTAGAAGTTTATTTTTAGGTCTACCATTGGAGGATCCATATGCTTAGATTACCAAACTGAGGTCGGTGTGCAAGAGTTGTTTGGCCAGAGTTCGAAATGGATGTCATTGGGTTAAGGGTGTTCCCTCTCTCACTGACAAGAGAGGACGCAATTTGGTTTACTAAGTTTCCATATAATTCGATCTATACTTGGGAGTACTTTAGGGATCTGTTTCTAGAAAGGTATTACCTAGTTTCTAAAAAGCTCTACCACAAAGTTAGTGTAAACAACTTTGTGGAATCACCTAGAGAGTCGGTAAGTATTTGAATAGGCTCACCACATTTTTGAGATGTCTCCCAAACCACCACATTGATAATGAATCGTTGAAAATAGTACTTTTATAGGGGAAAGATGATAACAATAAGGCAGTACCTGATGCTATTGTGGGTGGTTCTTATGATGAGTTACCTTACGCAGAGATAGTGGAAAAGTTGGAGATAATTTCTTGAAAAACAACAAGGCTTGGAGAACTAAAAAATCAGACACTCGGAGAAACACCTTTGGAGTGCAAGCTACACACAACTCGGCTGCAGATGAGATTCGTGAAGAGATGGATCAAAGGAGAACTGAGCATGGGTTAGTATTGAAACATGTCACTGGGGGTGCAGAGTAAGTGAATGCAGTGAATTAATTGACTAAGCCATCATCGCTGGTAGATGAATTTTACTATGAGGAAGACTCTTATGCAGCTAATAGGCAGGGGGTTTTCAACCGAACTCCCAAGGATCCAATAAGGAGAATTAATGCCAAGGTCAAGGAAATCAAGGTCATAACTATGGGAATTACAATCAAGAGGGTCACTATGTTCGAGATGGAAACTACAATCACAACAACAACTTCCACCAGGTAACTATGGTAACACAAACAATCGGAGTAGGCCCTATGTTCCACAACAAAATATGGAACTTGCTCCTAGAGATGGTGGAGGTAGTATGGCGCAAGTTGAGAATATGTTGCCGAAGATGATGATGAGGTTTGATGCTAGTGATGAGTAGGCCAAATAGTTGAGAGGTGATTTAGTGAATATTGGGCCAAAGCTGGATGCACATGCAATCTCAATCAAGCATCTTGAGTTGCAAATGGCCCAATTGTATTCTACTGTGAACCCACGCCAACCGAGTACTCTTCCTAGCAATACCGTCCAAAATCCCAAAAATGATGGACATTCTATGACAGTCACTACTCGATGGGGTAACAAAATAATTGACCCACCTATGCCATCTGGCGTAGAAGATTATATTAGAGGAGATGATGTAGTAGAGGAAGTTAATGGTGAGTTGGTGGACAAATTAGGTAAAGAAGCTGAGATACCCTAAAAGGTGACTTCCATTCCTAGACCACCACCTACATTACCGCAAAGATTGGTGAATAAGACCGAGAATGGTAAATAACGGCGTTTTATTAGTATGTTGAAACAACTTTCAATCAATGTCCCATTTATAGAAGCTCTTGAACAAATGCTCGATTATGCTAAGTTCATGAAATATATGGTCACTAAGAAGAGATCGGATAGTTTTGAGGATGATGATTGGATGCAAAACTGTAGTGCTATTGCTACAAGGTCTCTTGTTCAAAATAAAGAAGATCCGGGTGCTTTCACTTTTCCATGCACAATCGGGTTGTTATACTTTTCTAAAGCATTATGTGATCTTAGGGCAAGCATAAATTTCATGCCTCTCTCTCTTTACAAGAAGATGGGTTTGGGTGATACACAACTCACTATTGTTACCTATGGCCTATCGAATGGTGAAGAGGCCTATTGGGATACTCCACAATGTGTTAGTGAAGGTTTACTCATTGATATTTTCAGCCAATTTCATGATTCTTGACTGTGAGGTTGATTTTGAGGTGTCAATTATTCTTGGGAGGTCGTTCCTTGCTACCAGTTGCGCCTTAGTTGACATGGAGAAAGGGTTGATGAAGTTTCAGTTAAACAATGAAGAAGTGACTTTCAACATTTTTAGGTCCATGAGGCAGAGTGGTGAGCTCCAATCGGTATCTGTCATATCCTACAGAGTTAAGAGTTCGTCTGAGGTAGAAATAGATGAGCGCATTGGTATTGATTTACTAGTTGCAGTGATCATCAATATTAAGAGTGATGGTATTGAAGATTATGGTCATTGGTGGTTGAACTTGATCGAGGTGTTGTGCGGTTCAAATAAAAGAAGTTGGAGTTAGGTTTAAAGCGTGAGTCTCTACTAGCGAAACCATCTATTCAAGAGGACCCAAAATTGGAGATTAAGGCTCTACCACCTCATCTTAGGTATGTTTTGTTGGGAAAAGTTGACTCTTTGCCGATTATCATTTAATCGGATTTGAATGTGGAGAAAATGGAGTATCTTGTAGAGGTGTTGTAGAGGTTTAGATGAGCCATTGGTTGGATTATTGCGGACATTATTGGGATTCCACCCGGTATTCACTTACACAAAATCCAACTCATGCCCGATCATAAGTAAAGTGTTGGATGTCGGCATCATATACCTCATTGCCGATAGTAGTTGGGTTTGTCATGTTCAGTGTGTGCCCTAAAAGGGGGGAATGATTTTGGTCCCTAATGAAATGAATGAGCTTGTTCCAATGAGGCTGGTGACCGGATGGATATTTTGTATAGATTACTGGAAGTTGAATGCATGGACTGCGAAGGACCATTTTCCAATGCCCTTCGTGGATCAGATATTGGATAGGCTCGCAAGAAAGGGGTGGTATTGTTTTTTGATGGGTATTCAGGTTACAACCAAATCTCTATTACATTGGAGGATCAATAGAAAACCACATTTACTTGTCCTTTCGCGTTCAAGAGGATTCCTTTTATGTTGTGTAATGCACCGGCTACTTTTCAATGATGTATGATGTCGATATTCTCCGACATAGTGGAAGACTCTATTGAGGTGTTTAGGGATGATTTTTCAGTAGTTGGCGACTCCTTTGAGTGTTTTTTGAATCACTTGGTCGAGGTTCTCAAGAGGTGTGACTATTGCAACCTTGTGGTAAATTGGGGGAAATATCATTTTATGGTGAAAGATTCTATTGTATTGGAACATCGCATCTCAAAGAAGGGCATAGAGGTTGATCGAGCCAAAGTTGAAGTGATAGAGAGACTTCCTCCACCAATATCTGTAAAAGGGGTGACGAGTTTTCTTGGGCATGCGGGCATTGACCGGAGGTTTATCAAGGATTTTTCAAAAATTGCACATTCTTTGTGCAAGTTACTTGAGTAAGAGTGTAAATTTTATTTTGATGAATCTCGTCTGAAAGCGTTTGATAAGATGAAGAAGAAGTTGGTGTGTACACCCATTATTATTTCCCCAGATTGGAGTAAGCCATTAGAGGTGAGGTGTGATGCTATTGGGGTTGCTCTTGTTTATTTTTGGATCAAACAAGGGATAAAATCCTTCACCCAATTTATTATGATAGTACAACCCTTAATGAAGCTCAAAACAACTATACTTTGACTAAGCAAGAGCTCCTTGCGGTGGGTTTTGCTTTTGAGAAATTTCTCTCCTATTTGCTTGGCAAGAGATTCATAGTGCATACTTATCATTATGTTTTGAGATATTTGATGTCAAAGAAGGATGTGAAGCCAAGATTGATTAGATGGGTATTATTGTTTCAAGAATTTGACTTTGAAGTGAAAGATAGAAAAGGGACCGAAATCAATATGCGATCACTTGTCCCAATTAGAAGATGAAGCTATCCAAGAGTTGGGTTAAAAGGCTGAAATTGATGATCCTTTCCCGAATTAGCATGTTTTGGGCGCTTCTAATGACTTGATTCTGTGGTTCGCCGATTTTGAAAATTATTTTGACTAGTGATATAGTACCATCAGACTTATCCTTTTATCAAACAAAAAAGTTCATGCATGATGTGAAAGAATTCTTTTGGGATAAGCCATATTTATGTAGGAGTTGTGCTGATGGTCTTATTTTTCGTTGTGTGCCGGAAGTTGAGATCTTAAGTATTATTTAGGCATGCCACTCTTCACCTGTGGGTGGGCATCATAGTGGATTCGGATAGCACATAAAATCTTGCAATGTGGCTACTATTGCCAACCATCCACCAAGATGTTCATGAATTGGCTAACGCATGTGATAGGTGCCAAAGAGATAGAGGTACTTCTAGAAAGCAACACCCTTTAAATACCATTATTGTAATTGAGTTGTTTGATGTGTAGGGCATTGACTTTATGGGCCCTTTTGTGAGTTCTCCTGGGATGGAGTACATTCTTGTGGAGATTGATTATGTGTCAAAATGAGTGGAAGACATAGCACTTTCAAACAATGAAGGGAAGAGTATCACCGCGTTCTTGAAAAAGAACATTTTTTTCAGATTTAGCACCCCTACAGCCATTATTAGTGATGGGGGATCCCACTTTTGCAACAAGTTGCTTAAAAGTTTATTGGAGAAATATGGGGTTCACCACAATGTAGGCACTCCTTATCATCTTCAGACGAGTGGGCAAGTTGACGTGTCAATCAAAGAAATCAAGCAAATTCTAGTGGAAAATGGTTAATGCTATAAGAACAAATTGGTCAAGGAGGCTTTAAGATGCTCTTTAGCCTACTGGACAGCATACAAGACTCCCATAGCTATGTCACCATACAAACATGTATATGGGAAGACTTGTCACTTGTCGGTTGAGTTAGAGAATAAGGCCGTGTTGGCAATGAAGAAACTTAAAATGGATTGGAATGAAGCAGAAGAACAGAGATTAAATGGGTTGAATGAGTTTGATGAGTTCCCCTTGAAGGCATATGAAAGTTTAGCCCTCTACAAAGATAAGATGAAGAAGTACCATGACCAAAAGATTGAAAGGCGCGAATTTGGGGTTGGGGATTTAATGCTTTTGTTAAACTCTAGGTTGCGCTTGTTTTCGGGCAAAATCATGTACAAATGGACTGGTCCATTCTTGATCACTCGCGTGTTCCCTCATGGTGTAGTTGATTTAGATAACAAGAAGGGTGCAAGGTTCAAGGTAAATGGCAAAGAATCAAATCTACCTTGGGCATGCGTAAAATGCGAATGAAGTGGTTGAGACAGACCATCTTGATGAAGTCTGGGTAATCAAATGTCTTGCATTGTGCCGTGACGTTAAATTAAACCCTAATTGAGAGGCAACCCAATATGTATCCTCTAGCAAACTTTAGCTTTTTTCTTATCTTTATAGGAATAGGTTCATTATTTCGGTTTTCATTTAATTTCATGTGTGAATTTTATTTTATTTCTTTTAGAGTTTTGGCTGGAGATTAGTCTATTGTCCATGTCTAAAAAATGTGCAGAAATTATAAAAAGAATGGTTTATTAGGTGCTAAATGTGCAGGGACCAAACCTAAGGAAATCAGCAGAAATTGGTCCGGTTTACTGATCTACGGACCAATCAATGGGACGTCATCCCATCGAGGGACAGTCGATGGCATCCGTGGATCCAATGTATGATTTTTATTTTGTCTAAGTTAAGGAACAATCGACAGATTAGTTGACGGACCGTCGATTGACTTATTGTTCGTCGACGGGGAATCGATAGTTCCCTAGAACCCATGACCTGACCCGACCCGACCCGCTATATGTTAAAATAACATACTTTTAGTTACACCCACCTTTTATAATTCTCCCCAACCGTTTACCTCCCCTTATTTTCTTACCCCCACTCACTCCCACATTAAATTCATCATAATTCCATTCTGATATCCAATCTTCTCCGAAAATCCCTTAGTTTCCCAAACACTTCTCTCCCAAATTCCAATCCTTTTCTTTAATTTTTCTAGTCGATTTTTGAAGGCAGGCTTGGTGTTATTATTGCAAAGTTCATCTGCACCTTCACTATATTCGAGCGTATAGGTATGCGATTCTCATCCACTCAATGAATTCTCGTTCATTTGCATGCGAAATCTATGTAATTGTATGTGGGTCTTGACTTCAGGACAAAGTTGCATGATTAAGTTGTAAAAAAATGGGTCCTTTGTTCGTTAGAATGATGGAAAGTGAATGGTTGTGGGTTCTAATGTCTAATTGAAATCTACTATATTTTTTGTTGGTTTCTGACTTACGGCTTGATGGTCTCTTAGAATCAATTATTAAAATTGGAATAATTGAAGCCCTAGGATTAATGAAATGGTGTGTTGATTGCTATATATACATTATGTGTCTTGATATGCTTGAAATTGTCCTTTGAGGGGTAACAAAAATGGCTTAACAAAATCTCTCTCTTACCGATAGTATGAGACCTAGTCTACAGACCGTCGGTGAATCAACAGACTGTCGATGGGGTCCGTCGATAGATGCACCCTACATTTGTTTAAATAAGGGACAACGGAACTGGACTACGGTCCGTCGATTAATCGACATGCCGTTCTCCACGTCCGTTGTTCCTAACTGAAACCCTATTTTCTGCTGCATTCTTATTTTTTCTGAGTGTCCAACGATGGAAGTGGACTACGATCCAGCAATTCATTGATGGAATGTTCTGCACGTCCGTCATTTCTAACTACAAAAGCACTATGGACATGTAACTTTAGAATTTCGCTAAGTGTACACCGATGGACCATCGATAGTGTGTTACCATGTTCTGTAGTTCCGCACTTCAATGTGCCTTTTGTTCAAAATTTTGTTTTTGCTTCTTGTTTATGTATAGGATAATTACAATGAATGTAATAATTCTCACTTGAAGGTACCAATGGCCTCCAAGACATATTTAGTCTATTCTAGAGGACGGTCCAATTCAGTGTCACCTTTACGTCGGATGGTTATTAGCTCGTCGAAAGATGAGCGTGATGCCGAATATGTGCCATGAGGCACCTAGACATCGATATGTGCTGCTAAGACCACGTGGGACACACATAAGAAGGTTGCGTCCGACGTAGTCACTGCCTCCCTGTCTGATGAGAAGTGCACATTGACTGTCACACCCCTCTAGTTCTGCCTCGGGTTCTAAAGGAGAGTCCGGCTTTGAGGAGACTTCCGATGTTGTATCATCCCACTCTACATGGTCGAATGAGGCCACTGCCTAAGGTTCTGGTTTTGAGGGTGTAACTATTTTGGATGCACTTACCCACTCTGCATCGTCTGATGAGGGAAAGAGTTCGGAGGCTGCTCCGTCACCCCCACATGAGGATCCTTCACCGATTGTTGATTAGCCAAACTAGTGGTGTGTAGAGGATCAGCACCAGACGTACATGGACACCAAGCTTCTCAACGATAATGGCGTCATGACTCGCACTCTAACAGTTGAGCAGCGGGTTCTCATAGGGATTCTACACACGGTATATGCCATACATGATCTCTTCACCCGCCACCAGCTCGAGTGGATTGCTAGGAGTGGGGGACGCTATATTGAGAAGTTGGTGCGAGAGTTCTATGTTTCTTACGTAGCAAGGCTCAAGGCTTCTTTGGATAGGCAGTCTAATCGCGCCTAACAGGCACCACTTACCTATGTTCGAGACTTTGGCTGTTGGGTCAACATCTCATTTCCCACCATTCACCGTTTCTTATACGGTGGTGATACTGATGCAACCAGGCGAGTTTGACTATATGTCAAAATTGATTAAAGAGGGCCATTTCCCTCAAGACAAGGATTTGAGAGAGACCACAAAGAGGTGGATCGCCTAGCACATTTCCGTAGAACATGAGGGTGAAGACTAGTTGCTGGAGCCCCAAGGCCTTATCCAGAAGGCCAACCTCACATTTGCTGCCAAGTTCATCTAGCCCTTGGTTTGCCACCGCCTATTCCCCACAGCTGCTGGCAACGTTCTTACATGGGATAGAGAGGCCTTGGTTGCTGCTATGGTCGGGGGTTCAAGGTTTATTTTCCAAGGTTTTTGCTGGCATTCATCCATTAGAGGGATTTTAAGTCCTCGACCACTTACTCCTTTCCCGATATGATTTTTGAGGTTCACAGGGCTGCTGGAGTGCCCATTTGGCACATTGATGTTCTGCGGACTTCTACTGGGATAGTGGACATCGGTCTCATCAAGGATGAGGCCAATGAGGTGTCATCAAATAGGAAGCCCCAAGTGGAGGTGTAGTCGTTGGGTAAGAACCTTGAAAATACGGTAGAGCAATCCCAAGGGACAGATCATGTTGCTTCATAGCCTTTCGACACCACCCTACTTGAGTCTGCCCAAGGAATTAGTGGAGCACCGAGTTCCTCTCGATCTCACCATCAGTAGCACTGGTCCCAATTGCTAGGGTCCAGAAGCTAGAGGCCCAGATGACCACATTGCTGCATTATATCCAGCCTTGGATGCAGAAGTCCATTGGCGAGGCTGAGGATCAAATTGAGAAGAAGGTTGCCCAGCAGACTGAGCGGAAGATTCTGGCGGTCCACCAGTGCTTCGATTTGTTTGAGTTGAGAGACCTCGCCCAGCCATCCCCCACTATTGATTTGATGACTATCCAGGTTTCTGTGGCAAGTCTAAGGGATGATGTGGATGCCATTTTGGATGTGTGGGTGCCCGAGTCTGAGGCCACACTTGCAGAGCCTACTGAATATATAGTGCTTACTACACTATTCACTACCTCTACTGCACCACCGCCCCAACCACGTGAGCATGCCAAATGGCACTGGTCCAGTGAGAGTGAGGAGGCTTGTGCTATGAAGAAGTAGCTCACTAAGTTGGAGGTTGTGAGGAAAGCTTATTTTGTAGATGAGGAGGCCCAGCAGATGAGGGCGCGCGAGTTAGTTGCTAGCGCGTCTAGATCAAGACTTTATGATGTTGAGAGGAGCACCACTGTGGGTTCTGATATTGCTGTGAACACTACTGATGGTGTCCCTACTACAGATGGAGCGGGTTCTAGGAAATCAGACCCACAAGCTTGTTGATCGTCGGCACTCTGTGCCTCATGTTTGCTTCACCTACCACCTTGTTCTTATACTTATGCATTGGGGACAGTTGCATGCTTTCTTGTTGGGGCTGGGTAAATGGAATGTGAGTGCTAGGGTGAATTCTGAGTAGCCCAACTCACAATCCTCTCTTGAGGTTTTCTTACCTGTGTTCTTTTGCCCCAAGAGATGAGTTATTTTACTGTTGAACCGGCATGTTAGTATCTTGTACAAAGTATGAATGTGAAATCTGAATCATGATGGCTAAATAAAATTATATCCCGTTCTATATAGAATGCTTGCATGATTAGGGAAAGTGAATGTTCAACGTGTTGTCTCTAAACATGACATAGAGATACACTATTGCATGACCCTCAATGTAACATTCAAACTAGGTGTCCGATAATCTGGTAGGGTAATAAGGTTTTAAAAGAGTGTGAGGAAAGTGGAATATTACACTGTTGGTACCTATCTATATTTTTCTCGATTAGTCCTGCAAAAAGTAATGTGTTACACAATTAGGAATGGATCATAGAACCTTGTTCAAATTAGCCAATCTTTAGCCTAAATAAAAGAAAACAAAATAAAATTGATCCTTTTTTTATCCAAATATTTTGGCCTTACGATGGACTTTTCTTTTCTACCCCAACTCATCTTTTTTGGGTATAATGTGTTGACCCTGGCCCCCTTTTGGACATGTGCACCTCAACTTAGGCCAAAAACATATGTTGAGGGTGGCTAATTCATAAAACAATCTCGTCTTGGCCCTGACCCAACCTTGGATATTGTGTACCTCGACTCAAAGCCAAGAGTTGAGGGTGGCTATTATGAGTAATGTTCTGAAAAGTGGGGTTGAAAGAATTAATGTGAAAGGAAAAAGAAATGAAATAGTGAAGAAGAGAGGTGAATCAATCAGTGTTAAATCAAGTGAAAGAAAATAAAAAAATAAAAATAAAAGAAGAGTCATTTGCACAAAAGTAGGAATAAAGGAGAAAATAAGGCAAAGAATTCAAGACATGGAAGAATATGGCATCATAGACATTGAAAAAGGTAGGACGCTTAGCCGTAATGTGAAAGGAGGGCACTAGTCACTAAAATGCATCCATATGTACGATACCTGACACCGAGCCTACATTACATGCATAGAAAGTCCTATCGTGATCCAAAAAGTCTAAATTGGTGAACTTAAAGCACTGAAAAATAAGGGCAAGCCTATGGCGAAAAGTATTATTTTGGTGTGAAGTTGTTCTGAGTGTGATTGTTGAATAATGATCCTCATACTTTAATTTCTAACAACCGAGTGAAAAAAGGAAGATATCTTTTGAAGTGAGAACACTAGTTGCAATAATGGAGAGTTGGTGCCTTTGTGAGAGATAAAAGAGTAGAGGTGTCGGCGTGGTAAGTCTATGTCATGGTTTTATTCACATGAGTGAGCCTAAGAGTGATATCATGGATGAAAGCAATGAAAATTATCGTGCTTTACAGCCATATGATTGCGAAAGTTTATATGAGGATACTCTTGTACAAAGGTGTTTTGGTAAGTCATAGTGTGTTTCTTTACGACAAAGAATGAATTTAAGTCGAGCGCGCAGATTTTTACTGTGGTTTCATGGTACTTTTAATCCTTTTTCGTTAAGATTAGTATGTATCTATGGCCTTTTGTAGTAATTTTGATGGTTTTTATCTATGTTTTGCAGGAAAGTCGTCCAAAACAAAAATGCAGAAGATTGTGCAGAAGAGGTGATCGAAGATGCCATCGATGTCCGTTATTCCATCGACGGTCCGTAGGTGGTGGTCGTCGACGGGAGGTCCAAGAATCTAGATGCAAATAAAGAAATTCTGACCAAGTGTGGGTCTACAGAAGGATGGATGGTTCGCCGACTGACTGACAAACTGTCTTGGAAAAACGTCGATAAGATCAGAGATTAGTCCCTGTACCCAAAGTTGAATAAAAACTAAGTGTGGAACGAAAAAAGCATCGACCGACCATAAGTGTATCGATGGACAGTGTTGTTTGTCCATCGATTGGATCAGAGAAGATGCAAGGATGAAGGCTGAAGAAGATGTTATTTATGGACCACATAGGCAGTCGACGGTCAGTCGTTCCATCAACGTACCGTCAGTGGTTTCATTGATTGAAGATGCGTTTCTGGACAGACTTTCCTTATTTAGAACTCCTTTTAATTTAGGCCTTTATTATTAACAAAAAAGGTTTAAAATCACGTTTTTAGGGTTGGACTTTTTGTATTTTTTCATACTCTTGTTATTGGAAGTTTAAGTTGGAATATTGGGAATTACTTCAAGTTTTCGGAATCAATTCTCAAGAAATTTTTGTTAATTCAAGTTTTATTTAAGGATTTTCTTCAAACATGTCAAAGTAAGTACATGAACTCTTGTTTAAAAACCATGAATTGTTTATTTCTAGGCATGAGTAACTAAATACACACTAGGGTTGTGGGAACCATGTGTTATTAACAAGGTAAAACTAGCTAAATAACAATTCCAGAATAGGTTTTTGCATGTATTTATAATTCTTTCATTTAGAAGTCTTTTTAACGAGTTCACTCATTAGAACTTTCCCTATTTATACTTTCTGAACCAAGGAGGTAGTTGATAGGAAAAGAATTATCAATATAGATTTAGAATACACTATCTAATAGGCTAGTTTCGATTGGTGCGAATGAGTAACTACGCCATACATGGAATATGATGCTTTATGAGGTAAAAGGTAAGGTTTAGTAATTTTAACATACGTAGCCGGACCAAGTTACGGAGTGAAATTCTCTAGTTTCCGGACCAATGAATTAAAGATACATAACTTACCAGACACTAGGAAATAACTATTATAGGTGGAATTTCCGCGTTATGAACCTATGGGGAACACTTATACCCTAGGTACTCTCATCACTTGTTAAACACCACAGTTTTAATCTTGCTACTTCTTTTACTTAGAAATAATTGAACACTTTTGTTTCATAAAAAAAAACTTTTAATTAACTATTTTCGAAAAGGACTTGACTAAATAGACGTAATCGTACACTAAAGAGAAGTCTAAACCATTTTCACTGTGTGATTGACCCCAACCTAACAATGGGTTCTTTAGCTGATACGACCGCTTATACTTCTTTAGGGAATTATAATTTTAGCATATCAATAACAATATTAACATAACCTAGATTCAGAACTCACTACAATATTATAAGCCTAAGGCTACACTAAATCTAGGAAACATTAGTAAAGTGTTGCCTAAAACATTTTTGGGTAGACTTTTTAAGTGTAGCCTTAGTTTTTAGTTTTTGGCCACAATAATATTGAAATTACTTGTAGAGAGTGTCCTTTAATGGTATAGGCTACTCTTTTTAAGCATTGTCATATAAGGATATAATTGGCAACATCTATTTACACATAGGACTACACTCTTAAAATGTTTTATATTTATAAATATAAAACAAAATTTGACAAGTGTGACCTTTTAATTCTCCTAAAATTGTAACCATAATATTATTTTATTTCCAACATATTTAACTCTACCACCAATTTTTAATTTTCCAAAAAACAAACTTCTTTAAAAATCACAACACAATTTAACTCTAAAAATAAATAAAAATTAATAAAAGAACTCCTTCCAAATAAATGTAATTGAAAGATACACCAGCCCATATCACTACCCTTAGATGAAAACCCTAATCTTAAAGCTCTCTTCTTCTAATTTCCACACAAAAATTTGATCCTTTTCCGGCTCTCTTTCCTTATCGCTTCCCTTTTCTCTCTCTCTTCCCTCTCGTTTCTCCAGTAAACGACAATGGCACCCAGCTGCTCCAGCAATCACAGGCGAGCTCTGGAAAGCAGCAGCTCAGGCAAAGGAGAACAATGGACTAGATCTTTCTCTCCCCCTCGTCTCAGCTCATGTATTCTCCAGCTAGCAAAACAGTTGCAGTATCAAAATGAACCAGCAGCTAGCATCTCTGGCAAACTACAACTCTTGCCAAGTGAAAAGCTCCGACGTGGCTCGAGATTCTCGAAATTTGCACAAGATGGGTCTCGCCAGATCGTTCAAGATTTGTCTTTGTTAAATTATGTTTTGATTTCTAAAAAATAGCTTAAATTGGACTACGATTTCCTACTATATTTAATGAATGTGTACTCATAATCGATAATAGTTGTGAACCTTTTTTAAGCATTAATCTTGGGTGAATCATGAACAATTGCGATTTTTGTTTTGATTCATGTGCGTGTTATCATAATATATATGGCGTGCTAACATTAGATTCAGGTTAGTTCATGACTTAGCTATCGTAACTTTTAATTTGCTGCTTTTCCTAATACTAGAAGATCATTCACACAGTTCGTTATTCAATTGGGAACTTTTCCAATTTTCTGGATGTTACTGAAGCAACACATTTTTGAATATATCAAACTCATTGAAATCGATCTGGTTGGTAGTTTTAATAAGGAACTCATTGTTATAATTGTTCTTTTAAATAACTTGTATTTATAAAGTTAATAAACAGAAACAGAATCAAGATGAAGCAGAAAAAATTTAAAATACAAGAATTAATCCGAGTCCACAGAAACTACTGTGTGTCCTTAAGAAATTTAATCCCCTCACTGTACCCAAGGTTATGGATTAATTTCTCCCAACATAAAACGGATTAAATCTGTTAAAGAAATAGCGGTACCTAAACTTCTTTAACTTCAACGAACTTAAGAACAGCAACAAGTCACACAGACTCAGTCGATCGACACTTGATTTTATTTGAGAGAAAAAAAATGCAGAGAAAGAAAAATTTTCAGTAATTAAAAAATAAAAAATTGACTTCCTTTTATAGCCATTTTCAGCAAGGAACATGTCTGTTCAGTGAAATCTGTTCAGACCCATTTTATCCAGAAAGTTGTGTCTTTTGGAAAAAATAACAACTTTTCGAAAAATTGTGTCTGTTAGGAAAATAACTACTTTTTGGAAAGTAACGACTTTTCGAAAAGTAACGACTTTTCGGAAAGAGTTTTGGAAAAAATAACAACTTTTCGAAAAATTGTGTCTGTTAGGAAAATAACTACTTTTTGGAAAGTAACGACTTTTCGAAAAGTAACGACTTTTCGGAAAGAGTAACAACTTTTCGGAATGTTACCGTTACCTGCAAATTTATAAGAAATGACTTTTCATTTGCACTTTGCAAATGACTTTTCATTTCTCTCCAAAGTAGTTCCCTCACTTTTGATATTTTCTCTTTTCTTTTCCCATTCACACTTGCTAAAACCCAACAATCCCCCACATGAATGGGGAAGGCTATTGTTAAAACATATGCATGAAAAAACTGTGTGTCTTGTAGGTAAAGGTTAATCGCATCTGGATAAGTAGGTTTCCCTTTAAACTTTCCGTAGTGAACATATATCGGATATACTCGGTCAATCGGTAGAGTTGATATCTTTGAACCGTCGAGCTTTGGTGTATACCTAGACAACATATATCACACAATCAACCCTTGAACTGTTCTTAGTTCTCATTGTTTTGTCCGTTTCAGCCATGAACACATCTTGGTTAGTAAGTGCTTAAAGAACTGGCCTTACCGGATTTCCTTGAAGCGGCTTACACTTCACACTTACATAGGTGATTTCTAAATGTGTTATCCCATAGATACACCATTTGATATCCTTGTATCAAACTTAGAAACCATTAAAAAGTCCTTATGTCTTTATCCTAGTTACTAAACATTGTCTCATCATGAGAATGGACCATAAAATAATAATAATATTTTATTTTATTTTTCCTTTGACAATGTTGAACCGTCATCAATGACTTTTTTTATCTCCTTGAACCTAGATCTTGGGATCTCCAGTCTTCTAGGTAGAGTTACCGCCACGATGACTTGTTCTCGGCCATAGTCCCATTCCCGTCGATGATTTCTCAACTCCCTCTCTATTTAGGCCTTTTGTAAGTGGATCCGACACATTATCTTTTGACTTCACATAGTCAATTGTGATAATTCCACTAGAGAGTAGTTGTCTCACAGAGTTATGTCTTCGTCTTATGTGACGAGACTTGCCGTTATACATAATGCTTCCAGCCCTCCTATTGCAGCTTGACTATCACAATGTATGCATATAGGGGCCATTGTTTGGGCCAAAATGGAATATCTTCTAAGAAATTCCGGAGCCATTCAGCTTCTTCACCTGCCTTGTCTAAAGCAATGAATTCAGACTCCATTGTAGAGCGAGCTATACATGTTTGTTTGGATGATTTCCAAGATATTGCTCCTCCACCAATAGTAAAAACGTATCCACTTGTGGATTTTGTTTCAGTTGACCCAGTAATCCAATTTGCATCACTATATCCTTCAAGAACGGCAGGATATCTGTTGTAATGTAAAGCATAGTTTTGAGTGTCATCTAAGTATCCCAAAACTCTCTTTATTGCCAACCAATGATTATGATTAGGATTACTTGTGTATCGACTCAGTTTACTGATAGCGCAATGTCACGACCCAAATCGAGGACGCGACTGGCACCCACATTTACCCTCCTATGTGAGCGAACCAACCCATATAAACCTTAACATTTTAATACAATATCAACAAAAGAAATGCGGAAGACTTAACTCATTAATAAAAACAACTCAAAACTATTATTAATATTCCCAAAATCTGGAAGTCATCATCACAAGAACATCTATCTCAAATTTCTAAACTAAGAATGTCTAAAAAGCTAAAACAAGTAAAAACTAGTCCATGCCGGAAGTTCAAGGCATCAAGACTTGAAGAAGAAGATCCAGTCCAAGCTAGACGCATTAGCTCACCCTGAATTTCCGATGGAGTGAGACTGGCTTGATCTACTGCTGAGTCGAAGTTGACGGAACGTTTGCTGCATTACACAAATAAACAAGAGGAAAACATAAAAGTAGGGGGTCAGTAACCCACAAGTACTGAGTAGATATCATCGGCTAACTCAAAATAGGGAACAATATATATCAATAATAATGTAAATCAACTACAATACTCAACATGTAGCAACAACAATTACTTTATCATTAACAATTACCGTCAAGTTCACACATGAGGACTCAAGCCTCAATAACATACTCATTTGGGAATTTAGTTCATTAGATTGAGTATATTCATTATTCAAGATTCATTATCTTTCTTCCTCTTGTGTCGGTACGTGACACTCCGCTCCTCATATTCATTCTATCCTGGTGCCGGAACGTGGCACTCCGATCCTCATATACTATCCTGGTACCGGAACGTGGCACCCGATCCTCATATTCTATCCTGGTGTCGGAACGTGACACTCCGATCCTCATATTCATTCTATCCTGGTACCGGAACGTGGCACCCGATCCTCATATTCTATCCTGGTGTCGGAACGTGACACTCCGATCCTCATATTCATTCTATCCTGGTACCGGAACGTGGCACCCGATCCCCTAATTCATCAAGCCTTCTTTTACACTAAGGCATCCTCGTTCTCATTATATAATTTATCAAGCCTTCTTTCATACTAAGGCATCATCAATCTTATTATATAATATATCAAGCGAATTAGGGTTCTTTCAAGATTTGGGATTCAATAGCTTCATCATGCTTGTTAATTCATCACAATTTCATAATCATAATCATGCAAGCATACAATTTAAGCACATAGCAGGGTTTACAATACTATCAACACATAATATTCACTATTAAGAGTTCACTACGATTATCGTAATATAAAAACCATAACCTACCTCCACCGAAGAATTGAATCAACAAGCTATCTTCTTCGTTTCTCTCTCTCTACTCGTTTGTTTCTCCTCTCTTTCTGTCCTTTCTCTTTTGTTTTCTTATGTTCAAACCCTCTTTCTTTTACCCTAATTAATCATATAATTAAGTGTGAAAGAGGACAATAAACCCCTCTAATTTACTTAAGGTTACCCCTTTTAACCCCTAAGTAATTAGACATATTAATGTTACCCCTCAATCTTTATAATTAAGGAAAGAATAGTCAAAAACGACCCTTAAAACGTGTGGAGAAATCCTATTTTGCCTGGGACTGCGCAACCTGTGACGGGCCGTCATGCCTGCGACGGTCCGTCACGCAGGTCGTCGCAACTGTCCAAAATCCCATCGTCACCACGGACACTATGACGGTCCGTCACACCTGTGACGGTTCGTCCTGCACGTCCGTCATGGCGGTCAGAAACTCGTTTCTCGAACCAAATTCTCAAACGTTGAAGTGTTTTGCAACGGGACTCACGACGGTTCGTCGTGGATGTGACGGCACGTCCTGCAGGTCCGTCACAATTTACAGAGAGTTGATTTTCAGTACCCAATTTCAAAATTCTAAGTGCCATGGGACGACCCTCCCTCGACGGGCCGTCGTGACTACGACGGTCCGTCGTTCCATCCGTTGTCCCCGCCAGTTTTTCCAGAATTAAAATCTGTTGCTCAAAACGACTAAACAGGTCATTACACGCAAGCTATGTCTGGTCGTGTACAATTCATGACATACATTAAGCTTCCCAATACGCTAGCATAGTCCAATTGAGACTGACTTTCGCCTTTATTCTTTGCAAGATGAAGATTTACATCAATTGGAGTCTTTGCCTTTTTAAAATTCAAAAATTTGAATTTTTCAAGTATCTTTTGAATATAATGAGATTGAGACAATGCTAGACCGTTAGGAGTTTTAATAATTTTAATTCCTAATATCACATCAGCAACTCCTAAATCTTTCATATCAAACTTACTAGCAAGCATACGCTTTGTAGCTTTTATATTAGCAATGTCTTTGCTCATTATAAGCATATCATCTACATATAGGCATAAAATAACTTCCTGATTTGGAGTATCTTTAATGTAAACACATTTATCACATTCATTGATCTTAAATCCATTTGCCAACATGGTTTGATCAAACTTTGCATGCCATTGTTTTGGTGCTTGTTTTAGCCCATAAAGTGACTTAATAAGTTTGCACACTTTCTTTTCTTTACCAGGAACTACAAAACCCTCATGTTGTTCTATGTAAATTTCCTCTTCAAGCTCTCCATTTAAGAAGGCTGTTTTCACATCCATTTGATGAATTTCAAGACCGTATACTGCAGCTAGTGCAATTAACATCCGAATTGATGTAATTCTAGTCACTGGCGAATATGTGTCAAAATAATCAAGACCTTCTTTTTGTCTAAAACCTTTGACAACAAGTCTTGCTTTATATTGTCAATAGTTCCATCGTCTTTCATCTTCCTTTTAAAGATCCATTTTGAACCCAACGGTTTGTTCCCTGGAGGAAGATCAACCAACTCCCAAGTATGATTGCTTAAGATTGATTCAATTTCACTATTAACAGCCTCCTTCCAAGAGGTTGAGTCGCTAGACAACATTGCTTCCTTGAATGTTTGAGGCTCACTTTCAAGAAGAAATGTTACAAAATCTGATCCAAATGAAGTAGATGTCTTTTGACGTTTACTGCGTCTTGGACTTTCTTCATTTTGTTCATTCTCTTTTGGTTCTTCTCTGGGTTGTTTAGATACCCCACTAGATGACTCAAGTCTAGTTTTATACGGATAGATATGTTCAAAAAATTCAGCACTATCTGATTCCATTACCGTATTATCATGAATATCTGAATGTTCTGACTTATGAACCAAAAAACGACATGCCTTACTGTTTGTGGCATATCCAATGAATACACAATCCACAGTCTTAGGTCCTATTTTTACCCTCTTAGGTATAGGAACTTGGACTTTGGCTAGACACCCCCACACTTTGAAATATTTCAAATTGGGTTTTCTACCTTTCCATTTTTCATATGGAATTACATTTGTCTTTGAGTGAGGCACTCTATTAAGTATCTGATTTGCTGTAAGGATAGCTTCCCCCCACAAGTTCTGTGGTAAACCTGAACTTATAAGTAATGCATTCATCATTTCTTTTAAAGTTCGATTTTTTCTTTCTGCAATTCCATTAGACTGAGGAGTGTAGGGAGCAGTAGTTTGATGGATTATTCCATTTTCTAAACATATTTCTGCAAATGGAGATTCATATTCTCCACCTCTATCACTTCTGATCATTTTGATCTTTTTATCTAACAGATTTTCAACTTCAGTTTTATATTGCCTAAATGCATCTATTGCTTCATCCTTACTATTTAGCAAATAGACATAACAATATCTAGTGCAATCATCAATAAAAGTTATGAAATACTTTTTCCCACCACGTGATAGTGTTGACTTCATGTCACAAATATCAGTGTGAATCAATTCTAAAGGATTTGAATTCCTTTCAACAGATTTATAAGAATGCTTAGCATACTTAGATTCAACACAAATTTGACATTTTGATTTATTGCACTCAAATTTTGGCAAAATATTTAAGTTAATCAGTTTTCGCAAGGTTTTGTTATTAACGTGTCCCAAACGTTCATGCCATAAACATTTAGACTCAAGCAAGTAAGAAGAAGCAAAATCTTTATTCATATCAACTGCAATTACATTGAGTTTGAAAAGACCATCACTAAGGTAGCCTTTTCCTACATACATATCATTTTTGCTTACTACTACTTTATCAGAAACAAATACACATTTAAATCCATTCTTGGTCAGAACTGGAATTGAAACTAAATTCTTTCTCAATTCTGGAACATATGAGACCCTATTCAAAGTCACCACCTTGTCTGATGTCATCTTTAATAGGACTTTGCCAGTTCCTTCCACCTTTGCAACAGCGGAGTTTGCCATAAACAATTTTTCATCTGTAAGTGCTGGAGTATATGATGAAAATAATTCTTTGTTGGCACAAACATGGCATGAGGCACCAGAATCTATCCACCATTCTCTTGGATTTCCAACCAAGTTACATTCTGAAAGCATTGCACAGAGATCATCCATTTCTCCTTTGGATTCAGCCAAATTTGCTTGATCTTTCTTTTTCTTGTCCTTCTTAGGACCCCGACATTCATTAGCCCTATGACCATGTTTACCACAATTAAAGCAGTTTCCATTGAATTTCTTCTTAGGAGGATTGCTTTTTGGACCAGATGCTTTCTTTCTTTTCTTTAATTTTGTGGAATCTTCTTCAACAAAATTTACTCCAGATATTGCTGAATTACCACGTGACCTCTTTTCTGCAGCCTTATTATCCTCTTCGATTCTCAACCTTACTATGAGATCTTCAACAGTCATCTCCTTGCGTTTGTGTTTCAAGTAGTTTTTAAAGTCCTTCCACAATGGAGGTAACTTTTCAATAATTGCAGCCACTTGAAAAGCATCATTCACAATTAATCCTTCAGCAAGGAGATCATGGATTATGACCTGCAATTCTTGTACTTGGGTGACGACAGTCTTATTGTCTATCATCTTAAAGTCCAGAAATTTTGCCACAATGAATTTCTTCATTCCGGCATCTTCTGTTTTGTACTTCTTTTCTAAAGCATCCCAGAGTTCTTTTGAGGTTTTTGCATTTCTGTACACATTGTACAGATCATCTTGCAGACCACTCAAAATTTAATTTTTACACAAAAAATCTGAGTGTGTCCATGCTTCTGTTACCAAGAATCGTTCATCAGCCGGAGTTTCATCTGACATAACAGGAATATTCTCATTGATGAACTTCTGCAGACTCAACGTAGTGAGATAGAAGAACATCTTTTGCTGCCATCTCTTAAAGTCGACTCCAGAAAACTTTGCAGGTTTCTCAGCCGGTGCTAAGGCAGCATTTGAACGATTATGTGCAACCGTTGTTGTTGCAAAAGCACTTACTGTTCCAGCATTTGTTTGACTTGAATTAGTCAATTTTTTTTCTGTCACAAATGGCAGATAAATTAAGTATTTAAAATACTAACAGTAAAGAACAAATCTTTACACAAATTGTTTCTGATTTAACGATAAAGTTTTTATGTTCTTTTAATCGTTAATCGAATGAATTTTAAAAATTCAAGCAGAGTAGAAAACCATAAAGGTTTTAATCTCCAGAAACCTCAATACAGAAACTGTTAAATTTCTTAAGATTGTTATTCTTACAATAACTTGTATTTATAAAGTTAATAAACAGAAACAGAATCAAGATGAAGCAGAAAAAATTTAAAATACAAGAATTAATCCGAGTCCACAGAAACTACTGTGTGTCCTTAAGAAATTTAATCCCCTCACTGTACCCAAGGTTATGGATTAATTTCTCCCAACATAAAACGGATTAAATCTGTTAAAGAAATAGCGGTACCTCAAACTTCTTTAACTTCAACGAACTTAAGAACAGCAACAAGTCACACAGACTCAGTCGATCGACACTTTGATTTTATTTGAGAGAAAAATAAATGCAGAGAAAGAAAAATTTTCAGTAATTAAAAAATCAAAAATGACTTCCTTTTATAGCCATTTTCAGCAAGGAACATGTCTGTTCAGTGAAATCTGTTCAGACCCATTTTATCCAGAAAGTTGTGTCTTTTGGAAAAAATAACAACTTTTCGAAAAATTGTGTCTGTTAGGAAAATAACTACTTTTTGGAAAGTAACGACTTTTCGAAAAGTAACGACTTTTCGGAAAGAGTAACAACTTTTCGGAATGTTACCGTTACCTGCAAATTTATAAGAAATGACTTTTCATTTGCACTTTGCAAATGACTTTTCATTTTCTCTCCAAAGTAGTTCCCTCACTTTTGATATTTTCTCTTTTCTTTTCCCATTCACACTTGCTAAAACCCAACAATAATCACCTAAAAGATAACAAGGCTGATCCATGTATTGATTATAAGTCTGCTCTTTTCATCTTTAACAGGACTGCTAAGTAGAGCAGTCCTGAAAGTTTAATTAATTATCAACACGCAGTACCGCTGACTCACGAGGTACTCATTCAGCTCTTTGAGAAATTCTGCAATGATTTCTATAGGATAGTTATGTTTAAGGCTTCTGTAAAACTGTAAACGTTATTAATTCTAAATCATTTTTGGATGATTTTTATTGAATGAAATGGAATTTGACCAAATTAAAAATCGGTTGACTGGATGATACGAGGCACATTTGTGGGATAATAGTTGTAGAAAGGAAGGTTAAACTAGGAAAGCAAGAGAAGGTATGTAGTACTGTTTCATTCTCTCACAGAACAATGTTAGTGTCTTAGTTGATCCTCTACAACTAATTAGAGTTCAATGAAAAAAATACACTTAAATTAAATTTCAGCATTTTTACTCTTGAAATGATTTTCTTCATTAATATACTGATTAACTGTTTTTAGCTTGTTTTCTTCTCCAATCTTTGGTTTCCTACAATATTTTGATCTATCAGTCTATCTAGGTAATTGAGATCCCCTATCTCTGAATATTTTTGTTTTCTTGGAGAACAGAAAATTAGCACCGGTGAGATTTTCTATTTGAAGAAACATTTGGGAAATCGTTATCAATTTATATAATATTTTTAAAGGATTTAATATTTCTCCTACTATTCATTATTCTCTCCCTTTGTTTTTGTGTGTTTATTTTTCTTTTGGGAATAAATAGAGCCTTAGATGATCATTTTTCTCATGATACTTGTCATTCAATAGTATTTGCCAGTTTGAATTTCTTGGATATGGCTTTTTACGTCTTGTCATTATTCTAGGGCTGATTAAGTTATATTTTTTTCGTCCACTAAGAGTTGATTCCTTAGCCTCATAGCGTGACTAGTGTTTTATATTCTACATTTTTGTAGGGGTCTCACATAAAATATTACCATCCAAGCGAATGCAAGAATATATTTGTCAGTAGTCAATAGTGCATGTTGTTGAGGTTAATTTTATTTAGATATTTGGAGTCTGGTTAATCAATTATTAATTTTGTAGATTTGATTCATTAAAATCTATTTATGTTTTAGCAATGAAGTATGTTTAATGTCAATTTCATTTTAGCAAATATGTCTCTAGAAATTTGATTCCCGAAAATCCATTCAGGCTACCCAATGACGTATAATGTTATTCTCCATCCGATTGGGCTAGGAGTTTCTACCTTACATTTTTTCTTGTTGAATAAAGAGATGAAGGGAATGACTGAAACTTTTAAAAAATGTTCACTACTTTAATCTTCTTTATTGTAAGAATGACATTACGCAATAAATGAACTCTGAACATCTATTTTCTTTCTATTATTTTTATTCTAGAAATTGGAAGTAGATAAACAAGATTTTGTTTTCTCCTCGAAATCATTTTCAAATGGATTAAAACTAGGTTTCATGCCACGTTGCTGCATCATTTCTTGTTTGCTTTTTCTCATAGATTAGTCGGCTTGATCAAACATAGGCCAAGTTTTCTATCTTATCTAAACTGAGATCATTTTGGTTCAAAACAAGAGTGAAGAGGTTAGGAAGCAGGCAAATCCGCTGCAACTGGGCAACGAAAGGCGCTGGAGGAATTGAAAACAAGTAGAGTTCAGATGCGAAAAGTGTTGTTGAGTTGACAAGTGGAACATAGGTTGTTTTTTCCTTGAATTATATGATTGCCTCTATTTTCTGCTTTTTGACTTTGTAGATATTACCTTCTGGTTGGGCAGGTCTCAAATGACTTTTTGTTCTTCTTATCTAACTTAATGCACGACTTATTTATATATGTCACATACTTAACATTCTAAGCTTCTGCGTTTTCTCTGGCTATGTTTGAAAGACGGATATTGCATATGTGTTTAATCTTAGAACTTTATTAGATTGGGCACTAAATTGGTTTCGTTGTGAATCAAATACTCCTAAATGTATGTGCTTTTTTTTCAAAATAGGTCAACAAATTAAATCTCTTTCTTAATTTCATACGGTAACTGATTTTGTGTTGCCATACATTTGTCTTACTGGTATTCTAGTTTGTTGTGTGTCTTTGAATTATTATATTATTGTGGAAATTCTTCTTAGAGAAGCTCAAGATCTGAGGTTCATTTTTTAATGATTCTACACATTAGAACAGATCAACATACCTTATACGGGAGTGCCACTTGGCCCTAGGAGGTTGAAGCCCTGGCTAGGTAGTTTCAACCTAACCTCTATAAGGTAAGTAGGGAAGCCATTTTATAATGCTTAATCTATATTATGTTAACATATCAGTGTGTCACAAGTAAGGTGTCAAATGGGTGGGTTAGACTTGTTTGTGTGTTGTTAGTGTTTCTGGTATGTTTTGTAATCACCGTGTTTAGTTTATATTTAGTTAAGTGGTTCGGGTAAACAATGGTAAGAAAGGGTCTTCTTCTTTGTCCGAGTTGGGGAAGAGGACCTAATAAGGATGTTTCAACCCAACAAGGACTATTGTTGATAGATTTGGAGATCAAGACGGAGTAGAAGAGGGTTGTGGATGACCATCCAAGGATTCAATGGAGTAGTTTGGCTATGGCTATTGCCCTGGAGTTAAGGGAGAAGTTCATGGCCAGTGCCCTTGAGTAGTAGGATGTAGACAGTATGTGGGATGATACTGCAGCTACATTAGAGAGACAACTAGTGAGGGGTTAGGTGTCTCAAGAAGCTAATCAAGTGGCATTGAGTGGACTTATTGTAGAATTGGAAATGGTGTTTGAGTTGAGGTTTAGAAGGGGATCATGACTACTTCTAGGAACCAGTTTTGCCGTAGTGAGATACAACCCCTATATGCAAGAGTCGGTTAGGCTCATCCAATACTTGATAAGTCCTTCTTTTCATGTTTGTATGTCGAGTTTCCAACATATCTTTTAGCCTATGGGGTTTCTATTACAATTTCAACACCTTACATAAAGTTTCATATTTTAAAACCAGTTTGGGAAAAGGGATTTAATACTAACAAGTTAATGAATAAGGAAACCAAATACCTCTTCTAAGATCAGGAATTTGAGTTCCTTTTGGGGAATCAACATACATGCAAGTACTTCTTATTTAACCAGGCAATCCAAATTTGAAAGCTTCTTCTTGAATATGAAATCTAGTTGTCTTGTAGGTGTTAATACAATACTAGCACGATTGGACCATCACCTTGTGCTGGATTTTTTTTTATTTTTGGTTGGCTTACAATGAATACTCTCAAATTATGGAGTTCAAAATTTATTTCACTAATTTATACTTTTATTTTGAATGTGCAGGAAAATGCAGGTAATTGAATTTGAATTGCATGTGACCAAAAGTAAACTCGATCTATTATAGTGAACAATGGCGAGTATTTGTACTATTGTCATATACGTTTGAATGCATTTGTTTCACTGGAATTTATTGATATAAGATATCTTTAAGCAATCGCTTTCTAAGTTTTGGTTGTACATGACATGTTTCTCGAAGTTTATATGAAATATATAGGTTCGATTTAATTATTAGTTAATTTTCTGGTTTATGTCATTTGTATATGTAATATGTTATTATATATTGAATATATTCAATTCAAAAGTATTGTTGTAGGACGTCCAATGTTAAAATTATGATTTATAAGTATTGCTCTAGATGAGATATAAACTTACGATTTATAATTGTTGCTCTAGATGAGATATGAAAGGCAACACTTCATAAGTGTCGCTCTAGATGAAATATAAAAGTCAAAACTTTTGAAATGCAACCAATAACACTACAAAAGCAATCTTTTAAGTGTAGTATGATAAAAAAAAAATAGGTGTTGCTAATGCATCACAACAAAGCGTACCCTTTTAGCTCTTTGGCAACACTTTATAATTGTAGCCAAAGATGGCAACATTTAAAAAGTGTTGCCTAATGTCAAAGGTTACGCTTCTTTACGCCACCCCTTAAAAAGTGTTGTTGAAAGTCCAAAAGTGTAGCCTTTTATCAGAGGCCACATTTTTTGCTAGTTTAGACTACATTTTAATGGGCTGTCTGTAGGACTAAAATTGTGTAGTGACTTAGAGTAAAAGACTAGGCATAGGCATCACATAGAGTGATTCATCACCATCACACATTCATAGTATAGTTGACTTCAAGGCCATGATCACATCACATATATATATATTGGAAATTAAGTAAAAACCTCCAACATGAGTGGATCATACCAGAGAATGACATACAAGGCTTCATCAACAATACTATAGAAAAGTAGAGAGAAGGAGTAGGCTTACCAATTCATCTACCCTTTTTATATACATAGACCAATGCACTAATTTCAAGAACAATACATGTATAGGGCAGTAGATAAATGTACTTGAATTAAACCATGTACAAGTCGTTACAAGATCATGATACAACTAGTGCAAAACATCACCATTATTCTATATAATAGATAGGCATAGATAATTAACCAATTTCCCTAGTCTTGATTATCAATTAACATTCTTCAATAATGTACATGTAGGGGACTATCTAAATAAATCATAGCATACACGATATCCTACTAAAATTGCCAACAAACTCAAAATCACTGTATACATGCTTCATATTAGGCTTTCATGGAAGATAAATTTACATAGGTTAATCCTATTCAAACTATCATGCATTGATCAACATTGGATTCATTATATATAATTCATATTTACATTACATTATAGGCAGTAACTAGCCATCACTTTAACATAATTGAATCTCACAATAAGCATGCTAACGTAGTCAATATATAGGCTAAAACATGTAGGTCAATCAATACCAAGATTCCATTGATTTTATCGCCAAGGGTTCATACCCATAATCCATAAATAAAATCAATATAATTAAGTATATTCAATTAACATTGCATAAACGAATCCTCTTACATATACTATAGACTCGATGTTACTTTGAAGGCCATACTTAACAATAATTAAGAAGTAGAGGTCAAGTTCATCAAGCATCAATCCATATTAATCCAATATCACATAATTATTCATAAATACATGTAATAGTCAGTAGATAATAGAAAATTCAATGTAATAGAATCACAATTCATTGTATAACAAGCCATGATCACAATGCCCATGCAAGGGCTAAATTGATTTTGGGGAGAGAGATGGGTTCATAATGTGATTGGATTGTTTTTCACGTCAAAACCATCATATTATCATCCATCTATCATTATTAAGCCTATGAAAATGCTTTGTGAAATAAACCATGGCTATATTGAAGAAGAAAAGATTTGATCACGAAACTTCTTGGAAAACTTTGAGATTAACTCTCCAAGTGAAAGGTTACTTAGAGTTGAAGGATCATTATAACTTTGTATAGTTGAAAACCTCTAAAACTTTGTAAACAATCTATTCAAATACAAGATCCAAGCTTTACTTGAGCTTCATCTTCAATGGAGGTTTCGAGGGAGAATTGGTTTTAGAGGGAAAGTTTATTTGGTGTGAATTCGATTGGGAATGGTTGATTACGTTTTTGTTGAATTATATACACCCAAAAATAGCTAAATAGATCAAGTAGGGTCAGTTTAGGACGTGGTGTGAATTTCCCATTCACCCCTTTAATGAGTAGTCGCTAGGCAGAGATGCACCATCCTATATCGACGGACCCAACGACGGGGTATTTGTCCATCGACGGGCAGTTCTTTGTCTTGTGTCGATTGGGTCTGAGGCTGTTATGTGATCAAGCCTTCTCTAGTATAACTTCCCATTGACTCCTCCTCATTGATGGGGCGTCAGTCCACCAACGGGGTGTTGTTTGGATCATTGATTCATACTGCCAAGGCAGTGTCTCGACAGCCCTTGGGTTCTACTTGTGGTCTCTTTTGCGAGGCCCTTGAGAAGTCGTACCCTCACGTTTCTAACATAAATATGCACATTGACAAGTCAAGGACATTCCATGAAAGTTTCACCCAAAATGCGCACATAAAATACGTCCAAGCATGCTAGGCCCCATTAACACATACTTGAACATGTCAAGGGCTAACTTTCGAACGTCTTAGACGTTCTTGGACGTTTGACCTCCAAACTTAATAAAAATTCATATACTAACTATATACATCATTATAATTCATTTTAAGATTTCACCAGCTCATTACATACAACTATAAGCACATATAGACATATAAGACACATAGGTGACTAGACACCTTTACAAATCACCTCAAACTTTATGCACTGTCTCAAAAACATATTATAAACCATTTTAGGACAATATACCTTTATAATGAACATGTTAGGCTTTAGACACCCTAATTCATTTTGGGGGTCTTACATCAAACCTTAGGGGTAATGTTTTATTTAAAAAAATTAGGACTTGTTTAGAGTCACCACTTTATTTTAGGAAAAATCAAGACACATTTGTTTTCAAAAAAGACATAAACAATAAACCTATTGAAAAATTTCAAGGGGGGTACGGATGTTCTTATTAATATTTAAGTAGGGTTTGACGGCACTAAAAATACTCGATTACTTGTGATTATACGACAACTATTTGTTTGTCTTAAAATGATTTTAAACTTAATTCTAAATTGAGAATTTTTTGTAAATCTTTAGAAACATTATCCTACTATCTAAATGATGCTTTAGATTTAAAAAATTAACTGTTTTTATTTTTTTTAATTTCTTTAGCTCTATTTAGTGTCTTTTGATTAGTTTGGATAATTAAAACATAACAGTGTCTTGTGGGGATTTGAATTTTTCACCATTAGACTAACGACAATCAATTAGCAAGTAAATAAGTGTTAAAATAAAAGAGAGAGAGAGAGAGTTGGATCCAAACGCGGTTTTTGTCAGCCAGGAGAGTTATTTGGACCCATTTTCATTTTGGGCCATTGGCTTAGTATTTCACATGTCCTACAGTTCTAGCAATATAATAATAACAAAGAAACAAGGGGCTCAGTGTAATACCTCGAAAATGACTTAGGTGAAAATAGAGCATAAAATTTCTGTAATAAGTGTCTAAGGTCCTAAAATTGTTTATAATGTGGTATTGAGAGAGTCTCTAGGATTTAGGTGATTTTTCGAAGTGAAATGTCACGACACTACTAAGTCACCTATGTGCGTCATATGTGGTTATGTGCCTATAATGTGTCTCATTAGTTAATGAGGTCCTTATATGTGTTATAATAATTTTATTAGGAAGTGTGTTGAGTTTCATGATTTTTGGAGGTAAAATGTCCTTGAACGTCCATGACGTTTGAAAGGTTTGCCTTGAAACGATCTTGTGTGTCTTTGCATGTTTCGTTGAATTTTATGTGTTTGTTTTGGATGAAATTGAGCTGAGAGGTCCTAATATTGTATATGAACATATTAGGTTCAGAAACATCTAGGCAAACATCCCGAAGTACCATCCAAGGTTCCTTGAGGAAGGAGTTTTCAATTGTGCCAAGGTTGTCTAGACCAGGCCCCTAACGACTAAGGCAAAAAAAAACGCGTGGGGCAGTCAACGCCCCGTCGATGGTTGTTATGGGTCAATACTTAGCCTAGGGATCTCAAGATCTCAAAGGAAATTCTCTGAACCAAACGAAGAGATGCTAGGATTGTCCATTGATTTACAAATGGTCAGTCGTCGATGGTGTTGTCAATTGCGCAACTTCGTTATAATGTCTATGGGTGCATGGTAAATTCACCCCACATTAAAATACAGTTTTTATGGTTTCCTAAGGTACTTTTTGGGTATTTTAAATGTGTTTATATGTATTAAACACTAAGATGAATTCATTCTTCATAAATCATAACCCAATTTTCCTAATAAATTCTGTAGAACTCCATTGATGCCAAAACTCACAGAAGAGCTTGGATTGGAGATTTGAGTGGTGATTATTTATAAAATTGGTCAATTAGAATCGGTAAGGTGTGTTTTTGATCCTTGAAACTCTATTAATCAAGAATTCAATCTTCAAATTGATTTTCAAAGACTTCACAAGAGTTGAGTTTTCAAAATTTTAATATAGACATAGGTTCTTGCATTAATGTTTTTAAAGAATTTAATATTGATTAAATTGTTGTTAATTAGATTATTTTATCTCAATTAACCTATGTACCCAGGTAATTGATGAACCCTACTTTTTTACTACTTTATGTGTTAAGTGCTATTGACTTAATGCTTATGAATTCTAGTGTAGTTTTTTATGGCCTATTGAATGATGTAATAATTGTATTCAATTGATGTAGTAAGTCTTATATTGATAAATATATATTGAATTGACCTAGTTTCATTGATTATTATAGTTTATGTATTAAATTTATGTTCATGGCCATGGGTAAGGGCCTTATGGTAATTAATTCGATGATTTAGACGTGGATTAAAGTGGAGAGAATGGATTGATGGTACGCTACCCTAATTCTCTTTATTTTATCTTAATTTTCTTTACTTGACATTGATGTAGCCTTGTCTGTGTTACTTTATGTGTTACGATGATCTTGGCCTTGACGATATTACTTGAACTAATATTATGATTTGGGTAGTGGTTATGTCATGTATGATTATATCTACATAAATGTTAGCATTGTGAAAGTATATACTTCTATTAATATTATTAGGTGATCATGTCAGAGTATGACTATGTCTTATGTGTGTAGTCCTAGAGTTGATGCATGCTTATTCCTAGGTGACATTATGAGTCTATGATGGTTATATTGATGATCATAGTAATGTATAGGATGACATAAAGATGATAAGGGTATTTCCTAAGTGCTTCAAAGAATGATATGATATATGTAATAAAGTAAAGTATATTGTGTCTTGTTTTGGTATATTTATGTCCCTTAGTTGATAAATGCATGAATGATATGTGGATATGAGATGTCCTTACTAGGTAAGCTTAGTGCACCTTGTCATTTATAAATAAATGGTATGTGAGACCTTAAATGATGTTAAGAAGGTCACGTACATTGTACCTTAAACCTAGTGGTAAAGTTATATTAGGAACTTGGAGTCGAAAGCTGTTATATTATCCTTCTTGTAAGAGTGATGGACTTAGGGTTGATTGGATGGAACGACATCATGTCATCCTGAGAAATGTCATAATGAGCTATCCTCTTCCCCATTATAAGGTAGCCTTAGTGGACCTTTTTGGTAAGATGAATGTGACTGGGTTATGAATTAGATATGGAGCCTCTTCATGTGATCCTTTAATGTGAATCACTCTATGAGAACAAAGGCTAGTACCGAGAGAGTATGTTATGGGAAGTAGCTATAATGAGACGGAGACTTGAGTACAATGTATATATACTTTAGAATGAGACGAGAATACATAAAATCCATTCATATTCCTTAATCATGTGCCTACACGGGATGTTTCCTACTTCTACCCTTGGAAAGTTGAACACCCCCATCGGAGTAGGTTAAAACTCCAGATTCAACGTTTAGCTATCATGGTCTATGTCGGTTATTGTCTATTCTCGTCATATAAGATACCTACTAGTATTGGATAAGTTCTATGACGTTTAGTTTGTGGAATGAGATGATATCTCGACATTGCAAAATAGGCTATGAAGATGGTAGTGAGAGTCTCTAAGTCTTCTTCAAGACCGTTACTTGAATGTCATTATCTGATGAATGAGTCTTAAGTGAACTAATTAATGTAATGACATAAGGAACAACGTTTTTTAAATAACTAAGTACTTATGTGGACTATTTAAGGGTTGTCTAGTTAAGCTGTGAAGGGGAAATAGGAATGGTCAATTCGTATTCTACCAAGATAAGTCTTAAGAATGACTCTAGTTAGGGAAGTTGGTTGATTATGTAGACATAATCTAAGACTTAGATAGTCTTAAGTATTATATAGGTAGTCTTGAATAGGACAATCATGGACATTATCTTCTTGATTTACTTAAGTAAATCTTTTGATAGCCTCAGGAATGAGAATATCATATCATCTATGTAAGACCCCCAAAATGAGTTAGGGTATCTAGAGCTGCAGTTGTTCCTATAACTTGTTAATATTTTAATTAAGTGTTTTGAAGTATTAATGGGTGATTTGAAGTCATTTGGAAGTTAAACATCAAGAGATGACCAAGACGTTCGATGACTAGTCACCTAAGGGTCCGTTTGTGTTTTTATGTGCTTATATGTTTGTCATGAGATTATGAGGTCCTTATATAATTAATAATGATGTTTATAGGTAGTTCATAAAGTTTCATGAGTATTGGATTTCAAACTTCCAATACATCAAAGACATTCGAAAATTATCCCTTAAGACATTCATGTGTGTCTTGAGTCTGACTTGCATGTCTGTACGTGTTGCGTGTAGTTATTTTTGATGAAACTGATATGGAAGGTATTAAACATGTTATGGAGTATATTTAAGTTTGAAACTTCTGGTTAAGACTTCCCAAGGGTCCTGGAAGAGGGTAAACAAGAAGAACCCAAAGGCCGTCAAGACACTGCCTTGGAAGTATCAACCAAACGACACCCCGATGGTGGAATGACGCCCCGTGGATGGGGAGGCTTTGATCAACATATATACTGGGGGAAGCCTCTTCCAAATAAAAGCCCATAGACAATCAATGGAAGCCACAAATGGTCCGTAGATGGACCTACCAGGCGTCATGGTGGTCGTTGGTGCACGCTCTAACAAACAGCCTAGCAACTGCATCACCTAAGGGGTGAATGAAAAATTCTCCCAACGTCCTAACCTGACCCTACTAGGTTTATTTGGTTATTTTAGGGTGTATTTAAGTGATCAAAAACGTTATCAATCCATTCCCAATTTATTCCACAAAAATTAGACTTTCCCTCCAAAATCAATTCTCTCTAGAAACCTCCATTTAAGGTGAAGCTCAAGAACATCTTTGAGCTTGGATTCCAATGTATTATTCAATAATTTTTAGAGGTTTTCTTATACATTAAGTAATGGTCATCCTTCATCTCTAATTATCCTTCAATCTAGAGATTTTATCTCAATGTTTTTAAAGAAGTTATCAAATCTCTTCTTCCTCAATCTAGCCATGAGTTCTTTCTTCAAACATTTTTAAAGGCTTCCTAATTATTAATTGAATTTAACAGATTTATTGTAATGTGAATTTTAATCCAATTTAGTGATGAACCCATGTTCTTTCCAAACTCGATTTAGCCCTTGCATGGGCATTGTGATTGTGGCTTCTTATTGGTGGATTTGTGATTCTATTACGTCTAATTACTTAAGTATGCATTTTATTATGTATTTTGATGGTCTATTGTTGATGAATGATCCATGTGGATCGATATGTGGATTTAAATAAGTCTAGCCTATGTCTCTATGTGTTCACTGTAACGTTTCCTCTATTATACATGAATGTGGGATTCCATTGTTAGGGATAATTAAATCTACTTCCTTACATGGATTTAATTGATGAATTGTAGATAAGTTATCCATGTGGAACAATGTTTGATTATCCTATGTTCTTCAATCTAACATGGATTCCTAATATAGCATGCTCTCTGTAATTTTGACTTTATGACAATTCTTTTAGGATTTCGATTATGCAAAGATAATTTTAGCTACTACCATAGGTTAACATCATGGATGAATTATGGGTGTATATCCATTATGATCAAATCAAAGAACGCTTGGTATGAATTGATCTAGAATCTTCTAGTCTATTCATTGATAACCTATGTATATTATATGATGTGATCTCAATGCTAGGGTAGATGAAGCATGTTTTGATTTGAGTAAGCTACTGCCCTAGATTGATAAAATTGATGAAATATGAATGATTATCCATATAAATTAAATTGGTTAATGGTCCATGTCCTTCTACATTCTAGTATATTGGTGATATATTGTTCTAATTTGTAGCATAGTCTTGTAGTAGCTTATGCATGACTTCATATATGATTATTGTACTTTAGATACTGCCCTACACATGAATTTTTGATGAAATATTAGTATTGATAAATGATGATCAAAGGCTAAAGGATTGGTAAAAATTGGTCTACTTTTCTACTTCTCTACGTTTCTATACTATTGTAGTTGATGAAGCTTTGTATGACATTGTGTGTTATAGTCCACTTATGGTGGTGGTGTTTAATTTATTATTATTATATGTATTTTGACTATGACCTTGAAAGAAAATTGATGAATATATGAATGTTTTGTTATGATGATCACACTATGCAAAGCTTATGACTACTTTCCTATTCTAATTATGATCAGGTTGTATGGCTATTATATAAGGATATGTATATCGATGTTAAGGGAACTGTAGTGCCACCATTGATGAGTTATAATGGTTAATAATCCGCTACTTATATACCCTTATGCAAATGTGTGAATATCTACCGTTAGGAGTCTTAAAGTCTAATGTGAAGTTAGCCTGCCTCCGATGCTAAATAATGTTGTGTGGTCTATGCTTGGTTGTGCATTGTGGTCTTAAGAGGGTGGATGCCTCAATGTGTTGTACATAGACATTATATGATTATGTTGATCAATGTACATACACACTCACACATTATGCATGCTTACAATGTAGTAAAGGGTCACGGTGTCTAATGACAGGTTGGTCTCATATTCACTAGATGTCTACTACTATACATGTAAAATAAGTGTATGTGAACTATGTTATTTATTACATTAACTAGGATTACTTGATAAGTGTACTAGTATGGGCAAGGGTATGGGACCTTGTCTATGCATTGCACATGAGTACCTTGATAGGAAATTTCCTAGGTTTGGTTATCTATGTTTATGAAAATGAATGTATGGACATGTTATGAAAATGACTTCTATGCTATGTTTTTAAGTATATGATATGATGAAATATGTGTTCATAGTGTCTTAAAGTGTTGATATGAAATGATTTCTCATATAGGTATACCTATCGACTTATGAATTTATATATGACCATATGTGACATTTAAATGTTATGTGAATGGTTTTCTCACATATAATTATACACACACACACATGTATGACGATCTATTAAACATAGGGGCCTTTAAAGGTGTGCTTATGTGTACCCTACAACTAGATAGGTGCTTACATATTCTATGTCCTTGTAAAAGATTTTGTCACATGATTTAGATTGATGAACTCTAATTATGTCCTATGAGCTAAGATTATGAGTATTCAATCTCCTAAAGCCTATTTTTTATAAGAAGGGTAAATAAATGCTTTTTAATAAAAAGGGAACTTAGCTTAGCACCGAGGGAACTTGTTGTGAGAGGTGTCCCTTCCAATTGGAGGAAGGTAGGTCACCATAATCCTCATGAGGTGGTTAGCCTCATATCCCAAAGGTAATATAGTGATGTTTCCATGAGTGAATCACCATAATTCCCCATTTGGCATAAACAGGGCTTTCACATGTACCTCGAAGTTCCATAACTATGCTTGCCACATAGGATCTAGCAAGTGAATTCACTAGTATGCTAGCATGTTTTAATGTTCTACCCTTGCTAAGTAAGAACACCTTCCATTGTTATAAGGATCTATAATACCAAATTCCATGATTAGCACCCATTGTCTTAGTAACGGTTAAGGCTATAATTTCCCTAAAGTAAAATGGATAACCTAAGCATAGTTTCTTAGTGTAGGTGGGGGTATGTAATATCACCTACACATTGCACAAGTGGACTTGAGGGAAGTCCTAGGAGGGTGTTCTAATGCATGTCTCTATTAATATGTTCTTTATGCATGACTTGGCAGTAATAGTCTACTTGTGGGTTGAAGTGCATGATATTAGTCCTAATGGATCTATGTGATGTGGGAACTTCTTATATGCACTATGTTTGCCTTAATGACTATATGATAAAGGGCTTGCTTGACATGAATAAATTTGTCCTCATTTGATATGTTTATGTATGAAATAGAGTGTTAAGGTTTGTGGTCTCATGATAGGTTTACTAAGTATGTATGAGGTTATGGGGATTCACATATACAATGCACTAGTAGAGTTAGAGTAGTATTGTGACTAATATTTTATAATGCTTTATGTCAAGTGAAGTGAATAGATGTTCCAGTTAATGTAGGCTCAACCTAAAGCCATTAGTGTCTTGACTTGAATGTGTCTTTGATGTATTATACATCTATGATGGTATGTGTTGGCTTATGTAAGTTTTATGTATGGTTTTCATTGTGTCCTTAAGAAGAGGCATTAAACCAAGTATCACTAAAGGGTTACTTGGGAGGTTAATGAGTTAAAAGAAGAAGTTCACTGTAAAGAGGAAAATACTTACTATAATGTGAATGAGCTCACTGTAAAGTGACCCCAAATGTGGCTTAAATTCTACGAATTGTTCTATATGATGTTTTACCTTTGAATATGTATAAATGAAGTGTGTTAATGATATAAATTCTATTGTATAATTATTTTATGATGTTTTTCACGAAAAAGCATTAAGCATGATTTCAAGAAAATGTCCCTTTTAAATGCATGTTTTTACATGGAAGCCATACTTAGTGCATTCTTGTACAAACTCCATTATTCTCTAATTTTTACACAATTTGTAGGTTATGGATGCATAATGGATGTATCCATGGTTTAGGAGCTTCATATGTGAATTACCAATCTCAACGAAAAAAATCCTTTAGTCCAAGGATGTCCTATGTCTAGTTTAATGTAAAGTTTTCATTAGTGTACTTATGTATTATGTTATATGGGTCGTTTCGCTAATGTAATCTTATGATGTTGAGTCTATATGGAAAAAGTCTCTAGAGTCTTTAAATATGTGCGATCATATTTATATATATGAGAAGTAATGTTCTAGCATATGATGTGCAAACAAAGTTTTAAATTTTCCGCTAAATTTACCTAAAAGAATGCGATGAATGATTATTATGAGCTTCTATAAGAACTACGAGAGGTCAAGTATGAAAGTTTACTTCAAAGAGGTTCTCCTCGGATGTGAAAAATGTGGTATTAGAGCATGAGGTTTATGGAAGTCGTTTTAGGTTCTAAAAGTCTCATATCTCCATGTGTAGTAGAGTCTTGATCATCGGTGTGAATCGCGACACATTTTTAAGCGTAAGGCTATAGGATGATAGAGTTTCCCTTCTTCATCATTATGAGTTCATTCCATATAACTAAAATATATAAGATCTCTCTCTTATATTTTCTTTTGAGGTGGTCTTTTAGATGTGATTGCTTGGATTAGATGGCATCCCTATGCTTGAGGGAGAAAATTTAAGTTTTGATGCTTATCTTTGTTTTATGGTTGCATGAGTATGTGTGAAGGTGAATTTTTTGTATGGTTGGATGATGTGATATCAATTATGGCTATGTATGTGAAATAGGAGAAGTGATAGGTTATGTAGATATGATGTCCCTTGTGTCCATATAAGAGACCTATGAGAAATAGCATGTTTTGTTGAGAATTATGTGTCGTGATATCATTATAGCATGTTATAAGTTGTTATAAATAAAAAAATGAGTCTCTTTTGGAATAATGTATTGCTATATGGTATTTCAGCATGGTAACCAAATATTATGATTTGAACTTGAAATGCTTAGTGATCACGTACGAAAGCATGCTACCCTAAGAATATGTTTAGATGGTTCAAATGTTGTCTTCGGTTATATGTGTGAACTTTCATGATTACTTTGTATGGATTGGAGTCCTTATATAGACTTGATTCTAGTTATGAAGGTAGCATGCTTGTCTTTGTAGGGTGATGATGTGGGTTTGATAGACCTAGAAGTCACCTAACAGTAATTTTCAAATCAAAAGAAGAAATTTTTTGGCTAAGTCTCTCTATTATTTTCTCTAAGGTTTGCGTGACCCATTGTTTCTATGGTATAGTTGAGACCTTGTGTGGTTGGGTAGTATAACCTAACACGATGATTGGGTAGAAAAAATTCCTAGGTGACAAATTTTAGGATGCTTTTGATGTCCTTGTGTTAAGTTACTGTAATTTCCTTTTGTTTGTAAAGATAAGATCCTCTTGAAGTATGATTATGTTGCTCTTAATTGGATTGATCCTAATGTGGGGGATGGTGATGTGAGTAGTAAGGTTGTTGATGTTTTCTATCTTGTCCTTCTATTCTTAATTGAACTTGAATTTAAGAATGTTTAGTAATATTTTTCATGATAGGAGCTCTGTATATAGTATGAATTGCATGACCTTCATATATTTTGTATATCTTGTTTGACACTATCTTAACAGTATTTTGAAGATTATACAGTACTTGAAAAAGATTTTCTATTAAATTCATGGCTTTCTCATCTTGATTGTGCATCTTGATATGCTAATTGTCAAACTAACTTCACGAGATAAGGTAAGAAGCATCTTTAAAGTCACTCTTAATGTGTGGTGTTTAAGACCTTAAGGAAGAAATTCAGCCTCTTTAAAATCAAATATGTTGAGTCTCTTGAAAACTATGTGACTTTTATGATTTGGAAAGCATTATTGTAGGCTCTCACTTTTGAAAAGTGAATGCATATTTATCTATTGTCCTTGTGTGTTCCAATAAATTGTAAGACTTTCTCTAAATGATGCATTTTTATGAAAGCGAAAGTGATGTTACAAATTTAAAATTTTATGAAGTTGACTTCCTATTTTTGTGATTGGTGTGGTGTGAATTACCATTTTGACTTCACTAGAAAAAAATTATGAACATGATTTTGACTAAAAGTTGAGAAATTCTCAAGTTAAAGTAAAGTTGACCTTTGTGCATTTTCATGGTTATGAACTCAGGAGACATGAAAGTGTGTTGAGGAGAAGGGCATTCAACCATGGACACAACTAAGAATGCTATGATTTAGTATGACCCTCATAGAACTAGGTCTAACTAATAATTATCCTTTTGATCCAATTGAATAAGGTCTATATGCGTGGGTGATTTAAAGTCATTTGGAAGTCAAACGTATAGGGTGACCAAGACATTAGATCACTAGTAACCTAAGGGGCTTTATGTGTTTTTATGTTCTTATGTGTGTGTAATCATATTATGAGGTCCTTATATGACTAATAAAGATATTTATAGTAAGTTTATTGAGTTTCATTTAATTTGGATGTCAAACATCCGAGAACGTCCAAGACATTCGAAAGTTAGCCCTTCAGACGTTCATGAATGTCTACAACGTGCTTTGCATCTTTGTATGTGTTGCATCTAACTGTTTTGGGTGAAACATATGTAAAATGTCTTAAATATGTTAAATAGTACATTTACGTTTTAAACGTCCATTTATGACTTCCCAAGGGCCCCGCAAAAGGGACCACAATAAGGATCAAGAGGCTGTCGAGACACGTCCTTGGCAGTGTCAATCTACTAAAACAAATGACGCCCCATTTGTGGAGTTACACCCCATCAATGAGGAGGCGTCTATCGAAACATAGCCTGGGGGAAGTCTCAGATAAAGAACAGCCCAAGATCCAATCGATGAAAGCCACAGATGGACCGTTGATGGACCTACTGGGCATCGATGTTGGTCGTTGGTGCATGCAATAACAAACTTCCTACTGATTGCCTCACTTAATGGGTGAATGGGAAATTCACTCCACGTCCTAAACTGACACTATTAGGTTTATTTGGTTATTTTTGGATGTATTTAAGTTATAAAATACGTGATCAACCCATTCAAAATTCATTATTCAAAAATTTGAGATTGCCTCCAAAATCATTCTCTCTAGAAACCTCCATTGAAGGTGAAGCTCAAGAACATCTTGGATCTTGCATTCCCTTTGATACTTCATCAAGTTTTATAGACTTTCCTACACATGAAGTTTCGGTGATCCTTCGTCTCTAGTTATCCTTCCATCTAGAGAGTTAATCTTAAAGTTTTCAAACAAGTTTAATGATCAAATCTCTTTTTCTACAATATAGCCACGAGTTCTTTCTCAAAACGTTTTTAAAGGCTTTCTAATGATGAATTGAAATTGAAATGTTTATTGTCATGTGAATTTTAATTCAATTGCATGATGAACCCATGTCCTTTCACAAACTCGATTTAGCCCTTGCATGGTCATTGTGATCGTGGCTTGTTATTGGTTGATTTGTGATTCTATTACGTTGAGTTACTTAATTCTTCTTTTTATTATGTATATTTATGGTGAATTTTTTTATGAATGATCTATGTTGATCAATATATGATGATTTGATTATGTCTATCCTATGTCTCTATGTGTTCACTGTAATGTTGCCTCTATTATTGCAACACATCAAAAATCCAAGACGTGTTCTAAAGACTAACACGAGTGTCCTAAGGTTTAGAAACTTTTTAAGGTCCATTTTAATGAATATAGGTCATTTAGGAAGTCTCGAACCCAGAACATCCAAGAATGTCCATGATGTATGGGAACTAGTTGAATGAGGTACTAGCGCGCCTTAACCTATTTGACTAATTTTAGGAGTCGTAAAATGATGAAAAATTGTAGAAGGATGTTACGTACTAGAATTAGTTAATAATCAAAACTTTCGGGCATGACTACCCAAGGACCAACAAAAGACCCTTAAGAAGGACCCATGCATTGTGGGTCAAAAAAGGACGTGTGCATAGAGTTCCATCGACTGGATGTGTCCCAATCTACGGGGCATCGATGGACAATTAGTAAATTTGTTGGAGGGATCATTTTGACAACTCTCTGAACTTTGAGACGAATATACAATAATAAAAAAGAAGTGCTCATCGATTGACCCACCATCCGTCGATTGTGGTGTCGTATGCGAGTCCTGTGTTTTGCTTCCAATTTTTACTTATTTCATTTAATTTGTTGGCTTAGTCAGGATTTTAATTAGGGGTTAGGGGAGGTCTAATTAAGCTATTTAACTCCCTATATAAAACTCTAGCCTAATTAGACTAACCTAAACTCTCATAATTTACAAACCCAAAATTCTCTTCCTTCTGTTCTAGTGAAGAAATCCATTGCATTCAAAGATAGGGGAGGGTTTAAGAACTGAAAAGAGTAAATTTTATCCATAAATCTTTATAAATTAGTAAGGTATTGGATCTCTATCACCTTTGAGACCTCTTTCTACAAAGGGTTGCATCACATTGATTTCAAAAGTTGGGTTTTCAAGTGGGTCTTTTCCAATCTAGAAATTTGTGTTGTGAATTTATTTGGTCATGATTTATTTGTGATATTATGAATATATTAACAAGTATTTTAACTAAATTATTTTACATCTTTATCAATTGGCCTAGTTTGTACAAGATGACCTATTCCCCTAAACCATATGTTATCATCTTGATGTTAATTGTGTAATATTTATTCAATTGACTTGTTTAATGGTAAACTTACTACTAGGTGATGTTAATGTACCAATCATGAATAGTTTAGGGTTAATTTTATTCCTATAATACTATTTCTTAAGTAATTGCTTTAGATTATGACTTTGATCTATGTCACTTGTCTTAAGCTATGAGCTAGTGTTGTATTCTGATGTAGTGATTCAATTAGCCATGTTATCATGTTGGTTATTGTTATATGATGATACTACACCATAGTTTTTGTTTAATTAAGGGTTGATGGTAAGGCCTTGATGATTAATTATGAAGCTGACTTGGTAAGTCTTGTGATCCGTAGTCTTTACTTTAATTATGGTATATTGTGATTAAGTCATGATGTTGTATTCGATTATGCCTTGTATTAGGATTGATAGGGTTGGTATGATATTGATTTAAAATGCCTTTACTATGGTTTGTAAGGGGTTGGCTAATATATAAAAGTTATAAGGATGATAAATTATTTACCAATGTGCCTTATCATTATATGAAGATGTTAATGTGCTTAACTCACCTATATGAATTGTCATAAAAGGAAAATACTCATGCAATTTTTATTGAGCTATGATTATGATGATGTTTATACAAGTTTTGGACCCAATGACCTACATTAATTATGACAATTAATAAAACATTAAAGACATTTCAAAATGGAATTAGCTTTGAACCGAGTGAACTTGACAATGAAAGGTGTTGATTTTCCATAGAGGAATATTCACCCTATAGTTGCACATGAGGTATTGACTCCCTATGAGCGATGCTCATCCATAAGATTCCCATGAGACAAGTCCCGAACTGCCAAGTTATATAGAGGGATTATACCTATATGTTTGTTCTTTAACTATGTTTCCCCCATAAGAAGACTAGCTTGTGGATCCACCAACAAAAGCTACTTTTATGTTTGGTTTTACATTGCACGGTAGACCACCTTCCTTCAGTGTAAGGTCTTATAACACCAGATTCTACATTTAGCTCTTGTGGTCTATATTGGTTAAGGCAAGTTTTCCCTAAACTAAAATGAAGTAATGAAGTAGAAACCAACTAGGGTGACGTGCGAGGTTGACTTAGCTTAGGTAGGGTTACGAGACTCTACCTATGCCTTGCACTAAATTGCCTTGAGAGAAACTTTAGGAGGAGGTTCTTATGTATGTTTATGCTTATATTAGTACATGATATATATATATGATGAACTTCAACATTATTGATACTATATGTTGATTAGTTTCACTTATGAATATGTGGTTGTCTACATTGTTAAAATATGATGATATGTACTATTAAATGTAATGCTATGTGAAGTAGGAGGTTGGTCATGGTTCGTGTTGAGTTACTTGATTGAGTAAGGTCTTTGCTTAGTCATTGTACTTGTTGACTTGATAGGGTTTCATAGGTAATTGTCTTACTTTGGTTATGTTATAATGAAATCTTATTCATCTTTGTTGAAGTTACAACTTGATGATAGAGTGGTACTTATTATATATTCAAGTATGTAGATATGTTCATTGACTTGACTATGCTTTGTAGTGATGGTCTTGTGATGTACATGCCTATTAATTAAGGAATGTGTCTTATTGATTAGCATGGACTTATTGAATGTGCATAAAGCTTTTCAAAGTAAATTGCATATATTTATGAAATGTCCATTTTGTAGCATGTTTTCATGATGGATGTGCATATGGTCTCATACATAGTACAAGTGGTGTACTAACCCCATCTCTTCGTTTTCCCTAACATGTTAGGTTCCGACTATTGAGGTATCTTGGAGATTAATTTAGAGAAGATTTGGAATTCTTGATCATCCAAGTCAGTAGATCCTCACGTTCCGAGGGCAATGAAACTATCAATCGTATGATGTTTCTTTAGTATTAAGACTCTCATATTTTTTCCTTTTCATTTGATATTAAACATTATATGACCCATATGTGGTCTTGTTTCATTGATTTATGGTCTAGACGAAATTGTATATTCTTGTTAGATTTTTATGATATGAGAAATGTTTTTTAGACAGTGTTATATTTTTATATCTATGTTCAATAATAGTAGAAGACTAAGTAATCTTCATATGTGAATGGTCTATGTATACTCTATATATATCTATTATGTGCATGTAGAGGTCTATTTAAACCTCAATGTAGAAGTAGTAAAAAGTTTCAAAATTTCCGCTAATTTTGACCTATAAATGTAATAATGTAAACCAGGAGGCTAGTCCTAGACATCAAATCGGACGACGCCAGTTAAATCTATGGGGTAATCCCGGATGTGAAAACTTGGTTTCACAACATAAGGTTAAATATATTTTGTTCTATTTCAATCTAGACCACGTATATGTAGGTTAGTATTCATAATTGTGAAGCGTGCCACACTTATTAATTAGAATCTATTTGATGCTTATGAAAGTCTCACTTTCTGAAAATCCAATATTGTTCCTATAGGGTTTACCTCTATGTGATTTTTTCATCTAATACACTTATTGGGATTATAGACAACGATTACTCAAAGGAATGCGGTGTGAAGGCTTGAGGAACAGATTGGAAATGTGGGAGTTTCTCCTCGTGGTGATTAATTCTTTCCTCTTGATGAAGATATAAATGATGACCAAGCCCTGGTGAAAACTCCTCTTTTAATAGATGGTGCTATAAAGGGTGCTCTTTTTTCAAATGAACCAAGATATTACTACCCATGTATAAGCTGTGACTACTGAATCTCAAGCCATGATTACCCAAGTTACTATGGAGGTTGTACCCCGCGCAAACCAACAAGTTGTTACCATGGCCTCACATCCAACTGATATTACTAGGATTAATCCACCTTTTTTCTATGGATCCAAGGTTGAAGAAAACACCCAAGAGTTCATTTATGAAATCTATAAGATCCTTTACGCAATGGTATTGTCTACTAGTGAGAAGGCCGAATTAGACACTTACAAACTCGAAGATGTGACCCAGACTTGGTATGTCAACTCGAGGGGAAATAGGTTGTTAAGGGATGGACCGGTGATTGCAAGGCGTTCAAAAATGCAATTCTTGATATATTATTTCTTAGGAAGAAGAGGGAAGCCAAGGTATTGGAGATGATCAACCTTCGTCAAGGAGGTATGAGTATGCTTGAATTCTTCTTAAAATTCCCTCAATTGTCAAAATATGTTCCTCCTTTGGTTTTCGACCATATAGATGAAATGTACCGCTTTGTGACGGGGTGATGAATGAATTGCAAGAGGAATGTAATTCAGCTATGCTACATGAAAATATGAACATTTCACGTCTCTTTTGTTCATTCTCAACAAGCACCAGAGGTAAGGGATAAGATGTAAAGTAGAGCTGCAAAGAGGGAAAGATCTTTTGATGGTGGTCGTTCAAAGGGTAGGCTTGAGAATCAAGACAATCCAAGGTTTAAAAAGAGGGTTTCAAATCAATTCCATCCAAGTTCCCCAAGACTAAGTATGATTGGGTGTCTTAACCTAAGCCTAAAAGGGGAAGAGATACTAGTTCAATAAACAAGAAGTCTACTTCTGCCAAGTGTGGAAAGGGTCATTTAGGTGAATGTTTAGTTTGAACGGGAAATTGTTTTGTTGTCGTAAGAGTGGCCATAAGTCTGGGATTGCCCTAATGTTAAGGTTCAAGACTAGGGTAGTGGTCAAGCAAGTGGTTCTAATTATGCTCCGAAGAAGAATCACTTTTTTGCACTTCGCTCAAGGGGTGAACAAAACTCTTCTCCCGACGTGGTGATTGGTATGTTAATATTCTTTTCTATTTACGTATATACTTTACTTTATACGGTTACTACATTATATTTTGTTACTACCTTGATAGATAAGAAATTTTATACCTTACACAACATTATAAATGAACTTTTTATGGTGTCTAACCCGGTGGGTGGGTCGACTGTTTCAAAAAGGGTGTATAGAGATTTCCCTATAATGTTTCCCAATAGAGTTACTTATGTTAAACTATTATAACTTGTTATGTTTGATTTTGATGTCATATTGGGTATGGTGTAGTTGCATGCTTTCTTTGCCTTAATTGATTGTAGAACAACGGTGGTGAAGTTTAACCTTCAAAATGAGCCCGTTTTAGAGTTGAATGGGGAAAAATCATCGCTAGAGGTTGATACATATATATTTTGAAATCTTGTAGAATGATCTCTAATGTGTGTTTATACCATATAGTAAGAGTACAAGATTTAGACTCCAAAATTCATCCTAATGAGTCAGTCCCCGTAGTGTGAGAATTTCTGGAGGTCATTCCTAATGATCTTCCTGGTATTCCTCTCGAACGGGAAACTAATTTTTGTATTGAATTGTTACCGGATTCTCATCCCATCTCAATTCTTTCTTATCAGATGGCTCCGGCCGAATCGAAAGAGAAGAAGGTCAACTCAAAGATTTACTAGACAAAGTTTTCATTGGACCTAGTATTTCTCCATGGGGTACTTTAGTTTTATTTGTGAATAAGAAGGACGGGTCGCTTAAAATATGCATTGATTATCGCAAAATCAATAAAGTCACTCTTAAGAACAAGTGTTCTCTCCGTCGGATTAACGACTTGTTTGATCAACTCTATGGGGCAAGCTCAATTCTAAGATTGAATTGAGATCGGGGTACCACTAACTTAGAATGAGAGGTGAGGATAAATGAAAAAACTCATTTCAGACTAGATATGGTCACTATGAGATTCGAAAAATAAGGGTTATCATAAAACCATTTGAGGGTGCCATTACAAGTACTTAAGGATAAGCAATTATTATGCAAAATATAGAAAATGTGTGTTTTGGTTGAGGTTTGTGGGGTTTTTTTGTCATATCATATCTAATAAGGGAGTTGAGGTTGATCAAATGAAAATAGCGGCGGTCAAAAATTTTCCTAGACCATTCACTCCAATCGACATTAGGAGTTTCTTCCGTCTAGAGTGTTAATATCGGAGGTTTGTGGATGGTTTTGCGTCCATTGCATCTCCCTTGACTACTTCGACCCAAAAGAGTAAGAAATTTGAGTGGTCGGAGGTATGTGAGAGAATCTTCCAAATTTTGAAGGATAGGCTTACTTCCGCTACGGTGTTGACTTTATTGGATGGAACCAAGGGTTTCTCTGTATATTGTGATGCATCCCGAGTGGGTTTAGGGTGTGTGCTTATGCAACATGGAGAAAGTGGTAGCCTATGTGTCTAGAAAACTTAAGGTACATGAGAGGAACTATCCAACTCATATATTGAGTTAGCGACCGTGGTATTTTCCTTGAAAATATGAAGGCATTATTTGTATAGTTTTCATGTTGATGTGTATACTGGCCACAAGATTCTACAATATGTGTTCACTCAAAAAGAGTTGAATCTCCGACAAAGAAGGTGGTTGGAACTGTTAAAATTTTAGGACATGAGTGTTCTCTATCTCCCCAGGAAGGAAAATATGGTTGCGGATACTCTAAGTCGTATGTCCACGGGTAGTGTGTCTCAGAAAGAGGAAGCCAAGAAAGGCCTAGTGAAAGATGTTGATAGGTTTTCTATATTAGGTTTAAGGTTGAAAGATTTTCTGAATGGTGGTTTTATGATCCATCATAACTCCGAGTCATCATTGGTAGTTTAGGGGATGGTGTGTTGACGTATCGAGGAAGGTCGTGTGTTCCCAATGTAGATTGTTCAAGGAACCATATCCTTGAGGAAGCTCATGGGTCCCGTTTCTCCATTCATCCAGGTTCGACAAAGATGAACCATGACATTAGGGAAGTGTATTGGTAAGAAGGTATGAAAACGGACATAGCGGAATTTGTTGCTAAGTGTCGAAAATTGACAACATGTGAAAGAAGAACATCAAAAAATTTGTGGTCTCTTCAAGAAAACCAAGGTCTTACATTAAAGTCGGAAGATATCATTATGGATTCTGTGGTAGGTTATCCTCGAACACAAAAGCACTATGCCTCTATATGGGTTATTATGGATAGGTTGACAAAATCCGCTCATTTTGTTCCTTTCAAGTCTACCTATTCGGCGGAAAATTATGCAAGGATCTTCATAGATGAGATTGTGTGTTGTCATTGTATTCTGATATCCATCATATCATATCGGGGTGCACAATTAACATCTAGATTTCGGAGGGCATTCCAAGAAGAGTTGGGTACTAAGGTGAAGGTAAGCACCGCTTTTCATCCCCAAATAGATGGTCAAGCGGAGCGTACTATTCAAACCCTTAAAGATATTCTTCGATCTTGTATCATTGATTTAAAAGGAATTTTCGATAAACATTTGCCTTTGGTGGAGTTTGCTTACAATAATAGCTACCATTCATCCATATCCATGGCTCCTTATGAAGCCTTTGTGTGGTAGGAGATGTACGTATCCTATTAATGGTTTGAAGTGGATGAGTCTTTACTTTTGTGTCCCAATTTTATTTATAAGACTTTAGAGAAGGTTCATATCATAAGGAATCGGTTGCAAAAAGCCTATAGTTTGCAAAAGTCTTATGTCGATCATAGGTAAAGGGAATTAAAGTTTGAAGAAGGTGATAAAGTATATTCGAGAATTTTTCCTATGAAAGACTTAGTTAGATTTGGAAGGAAAGGTAAGTTGAGTCCTCGTTATGTTGGTCCCTTGAAATCTTGCAAAGGGTTGGTAAGGTTGCCTATGAATTAATGTTGCCTAGTGCATTGGCTTCGGTTTATCTTATTTTCCATCGTTCTATACTTAAAAAGTGTATCAGTGATACCTAGTCTATTCTTCCTATTGAGGGTTTAGGTGTGAATGATAACCTCTCTTATGAGGAGGTTCCGATTCAAATCCTTGATAGGCAAGTAATGAAGTTAAGGAACAAACAGCTGGCTTCCGTAAAGGTGTTATGGAAGAATCACCTAATTGAGGGTGAAATATAGGAGACCGAGGCCGACAGGAAGTCCTTTTACCTCATATATTTATTAATTAAAGTTAGTTATTCCTATTAATAATGAAAATAATTACTAAGAATTGAAGATTCTCTATTTTTGGTAAAGTTTTGCAAAAAAGTACATTTTTGATATTGTTACAGTAAGTCACAGTTAAATGTGCTTTCAACTTTGAAATTCACAAATTTGCTTGTTTTTAATTATGTTGGTGCATTTTCATATGGTGAGTCTTTATTAAATGATATGTAGCATTTGGGTAAGTTAAAATTTGGCATAATTGACTAATATATGATTTGTTGTGCTGGTGTTGTTGTGAGAAGAAAATTCCTCATAATTTAATGTTGAGCCTTAAGTGTCGTAATTTAGGTTTTGAATGACGTGTGTAAATGATGTGATTGATTTTGTAATTTATTGTTGTTGGTTGGTCTGCTAGTCTTGAGTCCATTCCTACGTTCAAAAGGTTTTTAGTGTCTTTCAGGACGAATGTTCCTAAGGGGGGGGGACAATGTAACACTTCAAAAATCCAAGACGTGTTGTAGAGCGTAACATGAGTGTCATAAGGTTTATACTCTGTTTTAAGGTCAATTTTAATGAATATGTGCCATTTAGGAAGTCTAGAAACCAAAACGTCCAAGAACATCCATTACGTTCGTGAACTAGTCCAATAAAGTACTAGCGTTGCGTTGTGTATTTTACTAGCTTTTAGGAGTTGTAAATTGATGAAAATTGGTGGAAGGGTGTTTAATATGTATTAGAGTTAGTTTATAGTTGAAACGTCCAGGCACGATCCACAAGGAACAACCAAGGGCCCATAAGGACCCTTGAATTTTTCGGTAAAACGACTGCTCAAGGCAGTGTGCACATATGAGTGCCATCGATAAGGCATGTGCTAATCGATGGGGAATCAATGGCCACTATCTATGGAGACATAGTAAATTTTCCAGGGGTTATTTTGAAAACTCTCTGAACTTAGCGACGGATGTGCATCATGGAGGGAGCACTCGCCGTTTATTAAGCCACGATCCATCGATCGTGGTGTCGTCTGTAAGGCCTGTGTATTACTGCACGTTTTGAATTATTTAATTTAACTAGTTGGATTAGTTTGGAATTTAATTAGGGATTAGGAGAGGTCTAATTAAGTTATTTAACCCCTTATATAAATCCCTAATCTAATGAGACTAACCTAAACTCTCATATTTCAGAACCCAAAACTCTCTTCGTTCTCTCTTCTTTCTCTTTCTAGTGAAGAACTACAATGAAGACCAATATAGGGGAGGGTTTAAGGGCTGCAAAGAGTCAAGTTTCTCTCTCATCAATCTTCATTAATTATTAATGTATGGGATCACTTTCACCTTTCAAACCCCTTTCCGCAAAGGGTTCAATCAAATTATATCAAAAGTTGGGTTTTCAAGTGGGTCTTTTCTAATATAAAAATTTATGGTGAATTGATTTTTTTATTATATATTTTATATATAATTAATATATTAATATGTATTGTAACTCAATTATGTTATGTCTTGATGAATTGTCCTTTTTTGTAGAAGATGACCTATTCCCCTTAACCCTATGTTATGATCTTAACGGGAATAATGTGATGTTGATTTAATTGACTTGGTTATTGGTTGAATTACTACAAGGTGATGTTATTGTATCAATAATGAATGGATTAGGGTGAATGATATTCCTATCATACTAGTTCGTGAGTAATTGCTTTATATTATGACTTTGATCTATGTCTCTTGTCTTAAGCTATGAGTTAGTGTTTGATTGTGATGTAGTGATTTAATTAGCATTGTTATAATGTTGGTTATTGTTATATCATTATACTACACCCTAATTGGGTTTAATTAAGGGTTAATGGTAAGTCCTTGATGATAAATTATGCTGGAGACTTGGTAAGTCTTATGATCCCTACTCGTTACTTCAATTATGGTTAACTGTGATTAAGTCATAATGTTGCATTTGTGTATTCCTTGTATTAGGATTGATAGGGTTTGTACGATGTTGAATTGAAATGTCTTGACTATGGTCTTTGAGGTGTTCGCTAAGATTTAAAGTTTACAAGGATGGTGAATGATTTACCAATGTCTTTATCATGATATTAAGATTTTAATGTGCTAACATCACCTCAATGAATTGTAAATAAGGACAATACTCATACAATTCTTATTGAGTTATGATGATGATGATTTTTATACAAGGGTTAGACACTATGACTTACATTAAGTTATGATGACTAATAAACACAGTAAAGACATTACAAGAGGGACTTAGCTTAGCACCAAGTGAACTTGACAATGGGAAGTGTTGACTTTCCATAGAGGAAGATTCACCCTATAGATCCATAGGAGGTGTTTACTCCCCTATGAGGGATACTCATCCATTGGATTCCCATGAGCGGAGGCCCAATTGCCAAGTGGTATGTACAGGGATTATTCTTATAACTTAGTTCTTGAACTATGTTTCCCCATTAGGAAGACTAGCTAGTGGATCCACCTAGAAAGCTATGTTTATGTTTTGTTTTACTTTGGCGGGTAGAAAACCGAATTCCACATTTTGCTCTTGTGGTCTATGTTTGTTAATACAAGTGATCCCTTAACTAAAATGATGTAATGAAGTACAAATGAACAAGGGTGACTTGAGAGGTTGATTTAGCTTAGGTTGGGGCATGGGACTCTACCTATTCCTTGCACTAGTTTGCCTTAAGGGGAACTTTAGAAAGATTTTCTTATGTATGTGTATGCTTATATTGGTACATTATATATATATAATGAACTTGCACATTATTGATACTATATGTTGATTAGTTTTTATTAAGATATGGGTTTGTCTACATTGTTAAAGTATGATAATATGTACTCTTAAATGTCATGCTACTTGAAGTAGGAGGTTGGTCATAGTTCTTGTTGAGTTACTTGATTGAGTAAGTTTAGGAAGATTTGCTTGGTCTTTGCAATTGTTTACTTGGTAGGGGTTCATGGGTAATTTTCTTACTTTGCTTATGTTATAATGAACTTCTATTCATGTTTGTTGAATTTATAACTTAATGATAGAGTGGTCTTATTTATATATGCAAGTATCAGAAAGTCTAACTATCAAAAGAGAACTAAAGATTATCCAAAAGTCTAACTATCAAAAGAGAACTAAAGATTATCCAAAAGTCTAACTATCAAAAAGTTTCACTATCAAAAAGTATAACATTGAAAAGTCTACTATCGAAAAATCTAGCCCCAAAAATGAGGTTTTTTGAACTATTTATAATAAAAACAAAAAACTAATAAAAAAAGGATTCTAATTACTGAAAATTTGTTAAAATACGTCTGAGTCGACGGACCTCGTGAAGGACCGTCGTGGTCACGACGGGCCATCATGGCCTCTGTCGTTCCATACTTCAAAAAAATATTTGTTGCTTTCTTCATTACCCTCAACGGATAGTTATGACGGACCGACCCAAGAACGACGGTCCATCGATGGTATTTGTTCCATAATACTGAAACTTCTTGGACTTTGGGTACTAGGACTACTCTTTGATCATTGCGACGAATAAGATGGACCGACCGTCGTGGCTATAACGGTCCGTCATGGACTTCCGTAATCCCACACTAAGTCAGACTTAACCATCTTCTTTCAGCAGCTTCACTACGATGACACCTACGGAATGTCACAGACTCAACAAACCGTCATAAGCTCCGTAGGTGGTCTCTTCTACATTTCATCGCTCAAAAACTTCTGCGTTCATCTTTGCACATATTTCCTGCAAATAAGGAGAAACTTACATAAAAATCAATACAAAAGGTTTTTGGACACACACTGAACTTAAGGAAAAACAAATTAAAAATACCGTGAAACCACGGTATATCAACACCCTCAACTTAAATTCGTTGTTTATCCTCAAGCGACGCACTATGACTCACTACAAAATCTTTGTAAAATAGTATCCATATTTTAGCTTTCGCAATCATTTGGCTATCAATCCCGATCAATCTCATCATGTTTATGCATGTTATCACTATTAGGCTTGCATTATGTGGAACCAGACCATGACATGACTCACCACGCACTAACACTTATCCTCTTCAATTTCTTACCGAGGTGCTAATATTTTATGGTATTGCAACTAGTGTCCTCACTTCAAAACAGCATCCTCATTTTTCACACAATGATTTCAGTTTGAGTATAAGGATTACTTTTCAACACTCACTATCAAAACAAATTCATAACTCATTCATACATATTTCCATACGCTTGCCCTTATTTTCACTACTTTAAGTTCACCATACAACTCGTAGAATCACGATAGGACTTTCTTAGCTTGTAACATAGGCTCAGGGTCAGGTAGGGTATATTTAGGTATACTTTAGTGACTATTTACCCTCCTTGACATATCAGCTAAATGTACCACGTTTTATCATTTTATTTCACTTAATTTCTCATATTCTTTCACCATGCTATTTTCCCTTCTTTCTTCATTTGTGTAAGTGACTCTTTTCTTTTGTTACTTGTATTTATTACACGAAAATATTGTTTACTGCATTAGCCACCCTCAACTTAGGGTTTTGGCCTAAGCTGAGGTACACATGTCCAAGAAGAGACAAGGGCCAACACATTATTCCCAGAAAAGATCAGTTGGGTTGAAAAAAAAGGTCTATTTTAAGCTCAAATCATTTGGATCAAAAAGGGATTGATTTAATTCGTTTTTTTATTTTATTTAGTCTAAAAATTGGCTATATTGAACAAGGTACTATGATCCTTTCCTAATTATCTATTACTTCTTACTTTTAGCAGGACTAACCAGGCAAGTTCTAGCTCAGTACAAATAGTGGACTATTCAAATTTTCCTCACACTTACTTGACATGTCATTACTCTACCAGATTACTCTACCAAATTTTCCTCCCGCTATCGCCACATCTCTGGAGCTAGATGCCCCAGCAGTTGAATCTACATCCCTAATCCGACGTGCCTCTTCATCTACAATCAAGGCTCTCCTCGCAGCCTCTATCTTACAGCGCTCCTACTTCTGCGCTCTAGCCTCATCCTCCTCTCGACCCCAATTCTTATTGGCATGCTTTCGAGGCGAAGGTGGTGGAATCTCAGAATTGGCGAATGAAGCAGCAAGAACTCTGTCCTCAGCAGACACTGAAGAAGGGGCCTCAGACTCAGGCACCCTAGCCTCTAGGATCATATAAATATCATCTTGCAGACTCTCAACCACAGCCTGAAGGGTCGACACGTCCACCTGAGGGGCTGGCTGGGCTAGCACCTGCATCTTAAAATCCTCTAAGCATTGATGAACCTCACCGATATTCCGCTCTGTGTGCTGGGCCATCTTACGCTCCAAGCGCTCCTCCGCCTCAGCAATGGACTTATGCGTCCAAGGATGGATGTCATGCAGAAGTGTGGCCATCTGATCCTCTTATTTATGGACCCTAGCAAAGGGACCAGAGCGGGGAAAGGGGCTGAGCGAAAGGAACTAGGGGCAGTGTTACTACTCGGGATAAACTCGAACGGGGTAGTATCGAAGGTTTCAAAAGAAGCTTGCGTAGTCATTCCAACCTGAGCTACAGTGTCAGCCAGATTCTCACAAAGTGGAGGCACCTTTGGACGGGGCACTCTGCGTGGATCAACCTCATTGGCGTCATCCCTTTTGAGGCTGATATCTACAGTGCCCAACGGATTCTTGAGCTGATCAATATGCTAGATGGGCACACCTGCGGACCAGCATAAGGAAAATATAATGCACGAGAAAGGGTAAGTAGTGGTGACCTTGAAAGCCCTTTCGTGCATGTCCGCCTGTAGAATCCAAGCAAAGTCTACCTCAAACCCGGCTATCATCGCCGCCATCAGAACTACGCGATCCCATGTAATTATATTATCAGCAGCCGTGGGGGAAAGGCAGTGCCGGACAATCAACCATAAAAACATAGCCATGAAGGTGAAGTTATCCTTCCTGAGTGCTCCTTTCAGCTCCGTTACCCAGTCAGCACCCTCTCCCTCAATAGATAAGTGCAGGGCCATCCACCTCTTGCTGGTCTCATTCAATGATGGCTCACGCAAGAATAGTCCATCTTTAACAATTTGCCACCAGTAGTCAAACTCAGCAGTGAGAGGGGTCCTTTTGGCATTAACATCCTCGCTGTAGAGATACCAGCAAATGGCTGGTAGGGAGATACCGACATGTATGCCGCATACTCTAACGTGATCAAGTGGGGCCTGATTGGCGGGGGCAGCCCGCCTATCGATCTGTGATTGGAGAGTAGCCACATAAGAGGCGTAAACCTCTCAGACCAACTCCTCAGTGTAGAGGCCCAAAAAAAAAGCTATCCACTCTAGCCAGAGTCAGGTGAACAGATTGTTTATATCTGGCATGGTGGGGATACTTCCCGTAAGGACCCGCCTCTTCAGTGTAAGGGTCTGTGTCATGATGCCTTTATCATTTAGAAACATGGCATCTGAATACAGTTGTTATTTCCCGTAGACACACAACCTGTTGGGTTGGTCGGCAACCAGGGCGAGAGCACCAATAGGTGAGCCTGGAGTGGAATCAGTACTCTCAGCCTGATCAGACGAGGCAAACTGTGCAGCCATGGCGGGTGCAGGGGCTTTTGCGGACCAGGAGGCTTTCTCTGACCACGAAACTCCTAAGGAACCAAACTCTATGTCTTCTTGTGTATCTGACCCAGTAGGTGTGCCGGTCACTGTGCGCTTCTCATTAGACTAGGAGGCAGTGACTATGCTAGACGCCACGTTTTTGGGCATATCTCTTGTTGCACGTGAATCGCGTGTTGGGGTGGCAGTGCCTGGGGGCACGTACTCGGGATCATTCTCATCATTAGAGCCAGCAATCAGTCGGGCAGACGGGGCGACAGATTTTAAACGCCCATGTGCCTAAACTCGATCTTGTTTTTGTGACATTAGAGATAGTACCTGTGAAGAATCAATATTAGTACTAGAAGGAGCAAACAAGACAACCAAAGACGACACAAAATACACAAAAGAGTAAAGTTGTAATGATATCTCTGTAGTAGCAGTGAAATACGATGGGCCAGGTGACGACTTGATGTGAGTATGACGGACCGTCATGGGGTCCATTCTGTCTTACTTCAATGATGTGTATGTGGAGACCCCTAAAGGAAAGTTTCTGACAGTTATGATGGATAAGCAGGAAGATCCGTCATGATAATGACGGTCTATCATCGATGTCCATCGTGGGGCACTTAGAAAAAGTATGCAGACCCTTAGGAGAGGGGTCTCTGACCGTCATGACGGTTGTGCAGGATGAGCTGTCGAGGGTATGATAGTACTCGTAGATGTAAGTTAGAGGACACTTGGAATAAAAATGAAGACCCTTAGGACAAGGTCTCTAACAACCATGACGGTTGTGCAGGACGTATCTTCGTGTTAATGATGGTATGTCTTAGATGTCTATCCGAGGATATTTAGAAAAAGATTGAGACCCTTACGAATAGGCTCTTTGATAACCAGAATGGTTGTGCAGGACAAACCGTCGAGGGTATGACGCTCCGTCGTCGATGTCCGTTACAGGACACTTGCAAAATATGAAGACCCTTAGGACATGGGTCTCTGACAACCATAACGGTTGTGCAGGACGGACCATCGTGTTAATGACAGTCCGTCTTAGATGTATTTAAGAGGACACTTAGAAAAAGATGGAGACCCTTAGGAATAGGGTCTTAGACAACCACAAGAGTTGTGCAGAACGCACCGTCGAGGGTATAACGGCCCGTCGTAGATGTCCGTCAGAGGACACTTGAAAAACAAAACGAGACCCTTAGGACAAGGGTCTCTGACAACCATGACGGTTGTGCAGGAAGGACCATCGTGTTAATGACTGTCCGTCTTAGATGTCCATCAGAGGACACTTAGAAAAAGTTTGAAACCCTTAGAACAAGGGTCTCTTACAACCATGACAGTTGTGCAGGATGGACCGTAGTGGGAACAACAGTCCGTCCCATGTGTCCGTTGGTGGACACTGAGAGAAAACAAATAGTGGGGTGGTGGAATAGACCCTATGACGTCCGTCGTGGGTACGACGGTCCGTCATCGGGGTCTCATTTTGTCATTCAGTGACAGAACTGAGGATGCCACAATTATCCCCTATGACTCAAACGAAATACTTAGTGTTAACCTACATGTTTCTAACCCAAATACCTAGCAAACTAGCAATGGTAAAGCACTAATTTGTCGAGTTTTAACAAGGCAATTTGAGGATTCTCAACCTAGGTCAGATATAATTGGATCAAAGAATGAAGACGGACCAAACAGAAATATGATAATAGTAATCAAAAAACAAAAATGAAATGTAAATGGGTAGAGATCAGAGACACATACCTGAGAAGACAAATAAACCAAGCAAGTGAGGCACTTGGTTATCAAGAGCAGACCACAGTAGCAGACTCCGACAAGTAGAAAGAAGATCTCCGAAATAGGGGATTTGGGGAAGTGATCAGTTGATAGAGAAGAGAGGTAGGAAGTTGGAAGTGTTAAAGGGAAGGAATGGGATAAAGAGGGAAAGAAACAGTCGAAATGAAGGGGTGGGGGATTTTAAAGGGTGAGAATTTTGAAAATTTTCTAGCCGGGTTGGGTCGGGTTGCTGGTTAATGACGCAACGAGTCCCCGACGACGATTCATCACATATGCTACGGTCCATCATGGGTTCCGTCATGGGTGCCCTAATTTTAAAAATAAATGAAAAACGTAGCTGGCACGATGGATTCATGCAAAGATCCGTTGATGTATTCGTCAGTGAATGTTGCCGAGTGATTTTCTGCAGAAATAATTGGTGATGTGCTACCTGCAAATTTAAAACCCATTAGTAGAAAATGCTACCATTACTAGAAAGAAAACTATAAGTATTGGGTTGACTCCCAACCAGCGCCTGATTTAATGTCGCGACAGGACTGAAGACACTTCATTACTCAGACTTCATCAAGATTGTATGCCTAAATCACTTCATTCGCCGATTCAGCATGCCTGAAATAGATTTTTATTCTTTTTCCGTTAACATTAAACTGCACACCCTCCTTGTCTTCCAACTCAACTGCTCCATGTGGGAATAGTTGGGTGACAAGTAAGGGCCAGTCCATTTGGACTTGAGCTTGCCTGGAAATAAACAAACCTAGAATTGAATAAAAGCACCAAATCCCCAACCATAAACTCTCTTTTTTCAGTTTCTAGGTGATGGTACTTCTTCATCTTTTCTTTGTAGAGGTATGAGCTTTCATAAGCTTTCAGACGAAATTCATCGAGTTCACTCAACCAAGTTAACCGTTGTTCTGCAGCTTCGTTCCAATCCATTTTCAAATTCTTCATAGACCACATGGATTTTTGCTCCTATTCAACCAAAAGATGACAAGCTTTAACATACACAAGTTGGTGTGGGGACATACCTATGGGAGTCTTATAGGCTTTGCGGTAGGCCCAAAGAGCATCATCTAGCCTCTTTGACCAATTCTTTCTACTAGCATTCACTGTTTTTTAGAATATCTTTTTGATCTCCCTATTTGACACTTTACCTTGCCCACTAGTTTGAGAATGGTAAGGAGTGGCCACATTTTGGAGAACCCTATATTTCTCCAATAATCCCTTGAAAAATTTGTTGCAAAAGTGGGATCCCCCATCACTAATAATTGCCCTTGGTGTACCTATTCGAGAGAATATCTTCTTTTTCAAGAACGCAATGACACTCTTCCCTTTTGCGAGGGAAATAGCTTCCACCCATTTAGATACATAATCAACCTCTACTAGAATATACTTCATTCCATGAGAATTCACAAAAGGTTGCATAAATTCAATACCCCAAACATTAAATAACTCAATAACAAGAATGGGGTTTAGAGGAAGTCTTGCTTTCTTGAAATGCCGCCATCTCTTTGGCATCTATCACATGCTTTAGAGAACTCATGAGCATTTTGATGAAGAGTTGGCCAATAGTAACCACATTGTAATATCTTATGAGCAGTTCGGATACCATTATAATGTCTACCAAAAGGTGAGGAATGGCATGTCTTTAAAAGACTCAACATCTTATATTCTGGCACACAACGCCGAATAAGACCGTCGGCAAAACTCCTATGTAAGTATTGTTCATCCCAAAAGAACTTCTTCACATCGTACATGAACTTTTTTCTTTGATGAAAGGACAAGTCTGATGAAATAATATCACTTGCCAGATAGTTCGCAAAATCTGCGAACCATGGAATCAAGTCTTGTAAGGCAGCCAACACATGCTCATCGGGGAAAGTATCATCAATATCATTCTTATCCCCTAACTCTCTCATAGCTTCATCTTCTAGATGGAACAAGTGATTGGCAACTTGATTTTTGGTCCCTTTTCTATCCCTCACTTCAAAGTCGAATTCTTGTAGCAGTAATACCCAACGAATCAACCTCGGTTTTGCATCCTTCTTTGACATCTAATATTTGAATGCTGAATGGTCAGTATGCACTATAACTTTATTACGCAGCAAATAGGAGCTAAATTTTTCAAAAGCAAAGACTACTGCAAGGAGTTCTTGCTCAGTCAGTGCGTAGTTCTTCTACGCTTCATTTAGGGCTTTACTAGCATAGTAAATGGGGTGAAGGATTTTGTTCCTTCTTTGTCCCAATACCACACCAAGAGCAACCCCACTAGCATCGTACATCACCTCAAATGAAATTTTCCAATCCGGAGAAATAATGATAGGTGCAGACACAAATTTTTCTTTTAGTCTCGCCGAATGCTTTAAGTCATGATTCATCAAAATAAAATTTATAATCTTTCTCCAGCAGTTTGCACAACGGATGTGCAATTTTTGAAAAATCTCTGATGAATCTCCAGTAAAAACCTGCATGCCCAAGAAAGCTTCTCACACCTTTTACAGAGATAGGTGGGGTAAGTCTTTCTATTACCTCGACTTTAGCTCGATCAACCTCTTTGCCCTTTTCAGAAATGTGATGACCCAAAACAATACCTTCTTTCACCATGAAGTGGAATTTTTCCCAATTTAGGACTGAATTACAGTCTTCACATCTCTTAAGGACCTCAGATAAATGGTTCAAACACCGCTCAAATGATTCACCAACCACAGAAAAATCATCCATAAAAAATTCAATAGTATCTTTAACCATGTCAGAGAATATTGACATCATACATCTCTGAAATGTGGTGGGTGAATTACACAACCCAAATGGCATTCTCTTGAACGCAAAGGTCCCATATGGACAAGTAAATGTGGTTTTCTCTTGATCTTCTAGTGCAATAGAAATATTTTTATACCCCAAATATCTTAAAGAAAACAGTACCACCCTTTTACGGCAAGTCTATCCAATATCTTATCCATGAAGGGCATAGGAAAACGATCTTTTTTGGTCAATGCATTTAATTTATAGTAATCCATTTACACCCTCCATCAAGTAGCTGGTCTCATTAGGACAAGTTTATTTTTCTCATTAGGGACCACAATCATTCCCACTTTCTTAGGTACACATTGAATAAGGCATAACCAACTACTATCGGCGATCGGATAGATTACTCCGGGCTCCAACCATTTAATGATTTCCTTCTTCACGACCTCTTGCATAGGTGGATTTAAGCGTCTCTGGTGCTCAGTACTTGGCTTATGATCGTCCATGATTTAGATTTTATGAGAACAAATATCAGGAGGGATCCCAATATTGTCTGCAATAGTCCACCCAATAGATTTTTGGAACCCTTTTAGCACTTTCACCAAACTCTCAACTTGTTGTTCATTCAGATCTAATGAAATGATTACCGGCAAAGTGTCACCATTTCCTAAAAATTCATACCTGAGATGAGGTGGGAGAGCATTTAGTTCTAACATTGGAGCCTCCTCTATAGATGGTTTCGCAGGTGGAGGCTTGCGATTCTTCATGTCTAACTCATATTTCTTTCGTTTAAACCAAACATCACCTCGATCAAGAACCGCAACTAATGACGCATACTCTTCAATGAAATCGTTATCAAAATTCATTATCACTGCTGCTAATACTTCTACACCTAGATGTTCTTCTATTTGTGAATCAGATGAATCACCAACTTTGTAGGATATAGCAGATACCAATTGGAGCTCACCACTCTGCCCCATGGACCTACAAATGTTGAAGGTCACTTATTCATTGTTCAACAGAAATTTCATCTTCCCCTTTTCCATATCAACTAAGGCTCTTCCGCTTGCAAGGAATGGCCTCCCAAGAATAATAGGCACTTCAAATCGACTTCACAATCAAGAATAACAAAATCTTCCAGAAATATGAACGACTCCAGTTTTAATAGAACATTGTGGAGTATCCCTATAGGCCTTTTTACTGTTCGATCGGCCATCAAGAGTCGCATCGCAGTGGGCGTTGGATCACCCAAACCCAACTTATTGTAAATCAAGAGGGGCATGAGATTTATTCTCCCCCCCCCCAGATCACATAATGCTTTCGCAAAATGTAATATCCCGATTGTACAAGGAATAGTGAACGCACCCGGATCTTCTTTATTTTGTACCAGAGATCTTCTAGTAATATCACTACAATGTTGCATTCTATCATGATCCTCAAAAGTGACCGATCTTTTCTTTGTAACAAGATCTTTTATAAACTTGGCATAACCGGGCATTTGGTCTAAAGCTTATACCAAAGGTACATTGATAGAAAATTGCTTCAACATTGTTATAAAACGCGGATATTAACCATCCTCGGTCTTTTTCACTAATCTGTGAGGAAATGGGATGGTGGTCTAGGTATGGGGTTGCCTTTTTAGGAACTTCAGCATATTTATTAGTGTTATCTTCTACTTCACCACTAACCTCTACCACTTTATCATTATCTTTTATCACCATTTCATCATTAGATGGCATAAGTGGGTCAATGGTTTGCTTACCACCGCGAGTACTGATTGCCATACAGTGTCCATCATTTTTTGTTTTGGACGGGGTTACTAGGAAAAGTGCTCGGTTGCTGTGTGTTCACTGTCACAGATAATTGGGTCATTTGCAACTCAAACTACTCAATCGATATTGCATGTTGATCGACTTTCTTCCATATACCCGCTTATTCACTACTCAACTCTTTAGTGTGCTCATCACTAGAATCGAACCTCCTCATCATTTTGTGCAACGTATCCTCAACTCGTGCCATCCTACCTCAACCATCTCTATGAGTAACTTCACAATTTTAAGGAGGATCTTAGGGCCCATTCCTATCATTTTTGTTACCATAGTTACCCCTGTTGAAGTAGTTGTCGTGGTTGTAATTTCCATCCCGGACATAATGACCCTCACGGTTATAGTTACCATAGATCCGACCTTGGTTTCCTTGACCTTGGGTCCAATTCTCCTGATTTGAGCCTTGGGCAATCGGTCGGAAACCCACGTCTGCTCATTTACCACATAGGAGTCCCCCTCATAATAGCATTCATCATTTGGTGGTCGTGATTAAGATAAGTAGTTAACTGCATTTATCTTTTATGCACCCCCAGTGACATGTTTAATACCAACCCAAGCTCAGTTCTCATCTGAGCTGATCTTTGCATGGATTGGGGGTGGATTGCACGGTGAAGGTATTTCTTCCAGTATCTGACTTCTTAGTACTCCATGCTTTATTATTTCGGGAGATTTTCTCTAACTTTTTGGCAATCTCGACATAAGGACACTTCCCATAAGAACCACCCACTATAGTATCCAATATCGCTTTATTATTATCATCCTGTCCCCGATAAATGTATTCCTTCAGTGACTCATCATCTAAGCGGTGATTGGGGACACTTCTCAAAAATGAAGTGAATCTACCCTAAGAACGGCTAACTGACTCTCTTGGTAGTGCCACAAAGTTGTTCACTCTGTCATTGTGATTTAG
>JAKWJD010001419.1:0-93718 GCA_027705065.1 Solanum peruvianum | reverse complement strand
ACAATAATATTAATAATTTTTTTAAAAATTTTGACCAAATTTTTTGATCATTTAACATTACATTAATACCATGAAAAAAAACCATGTCTCCATTATTTATGCTATTCATTAATAGTTGGCTTCGTAATGGAGGGAAACAATGCCTATCAATATGTCGAATTAATTTTGGGACAAGTTTTGCTAATATTTTATTAGTCTATTTAATGCTTATTAATGTTGAGCTAAATGTTGTTAATAGTTATTACTAGTTGTCTATATATGTGATTTCCTTAACTTTAATATGTAAGTACCATGTATTACAATTTAGGCAAATTATGTGGTTAAACAAAACATATACTCTAGTTATTAATTAGTTATTACTATTTGTGATCAAATTATGTAGACTGAGGTTTTGAATTTGTATAATTCGAAATTTGTATAGTATATAATTTTATATAGTAAATAATTTGTGTAAGTATTTAAAGTTTAAATATTTATCTTTGTATAAATTTATTATTTTAAGTTTATACAAAAAAAATATTTTAATTATGTAAATATACTGACGAATTATATATACGAGACAGATTAATTATAACTATAATCCGTAAATATATAAATTATAGCTATGAGCATAATTATATTTACCATAGTAACTATTTGAGAAAATTCCTCCCAATTACATTTTTGGGCTGCCTCTGACATAAAATTTCACTCAGCAGTCCACCAAAACATTGTTTCTCTCTGAAAATTAGCACAAACAAAGACTTGTGAATAATTGAATAAGATAGGACATGGACATGTCTTGCCAATTTAAGTAATAGGTAAATAAAGATTATATTATAATTGTCTTACCTAGTGAACAAGGTAAGTTTTTTCAATACAAGAAAATTAAAGCAATTCTGCTAATTCTCAATTATTAAAATAAAAATTTAAGCACCAAAATATAATTTTATATGCCATCATATATGTAGTTCAGTAGTTCAACTATTTTATACCTTTAAAGATGTTAATTTGATGGGCATATCCTAATAATATCAGTAACAATGTTACTAATATAATGATTAAAAAGTTGGTCAACAGAAAATATTACTTTTTAAGTTTAAGATTTTGAATAATTGAATCAGAACTTGTTTTTTGATGATAAAAATTATTCACTTTTTAAGATTCTTTTTTTTTTTTACTTTTTTTCTAAAAAATAGTATTTAGCCATGAAAATTCAAATCCAGCTTGAAGTTATAGTTTAAACTTGCATTTACAACTTATAACATGTCTCCAACTAATAGTTTTCTTTAAAAATATATATTTAAGTTAATTCAACCGTGAACATTATTTAAAAAAAATGACTAAACACAACTCTATTTTTAAATCTAACTTCATAAATTTTAATAGCCCTTACTACCAAACAGTGTAGATAACTAATTTAATATATTACTTATACATAAATTGAAAAATATTTTTTTAAAATTACATAATAACATATAAAATTAACACATACATTATTTTTAATGCACTTTACCGATATCTACCTCCTATTAGAAAGATAATAAGTTGATCACCCATCCTTCAAACTGGATATTTGATAATAGGAAAACAGGAGCTTGGACCAGTCTTCAATTTGGGCAAAGTTATATTTTTTATATTTTAATTTACCTAATTTACTTATTTTTAGTTAAATCCAAAGTAAATAATATATTTTTATATTTTGTAACAAATTAACTTTAAAATATTTATTTTGTTTTTGATAAAATACTTTTTTTAAAAAAAAAAAAAATTGTCAAGTTAGAATACATCAAATAATTGAAACAGACCAACAAAAGATATAGTAAATTTATTTTTAATTGGGAAAAATGCACAAGTATTCTCAATCTATGCTCGAAATTTCAGAGACACACTTATTCTATACTAAGGCTCTATTACCTCTGAACTTATTTTATAAATAATTTTCTACTCTTTTTCGGCCTACGTGACACTATCTTGTGGGTCCAGCGCGTATTGACATTTTTTTTAAGCTAGTATTACGTAGATCAAAAAGGGATAGAAAATTATTTGTAAAATAAGTTTAGAGGGTTATATGACCTTAATATAATATAAATATATCTCTAAAATTTTGAGCATAGATTAAAAAAATACTTATACATTTTCTTTTTGATTAGAAGTTTCGAATTTAATTTTCTTATAAAACGTTTTATCTCTAAGACTGGAATAGTCGGTTCATGAAAAATTTGACTGACCATTTGAAAATTAGGAAGTTGTAGTGGGATACTAGCTTTGATGCCATCCATCATATCAATCAAATCAAATACAGACTTTGGCGTACAATTTAAATAGAAATAAACAAGGTAATGTCAAATGTATATATGTGATTTGATTTGTATCTATACTAGCTCCTGACCATCATCACTACTCTACACACTGAAGAAAAAGTCTGTACTAAATATTTTTCATTCATGATATTCAACTTTGTTTAACTCATTGCACCTACCTACAACCTATAAATCCAAATTTCCGCATCTTCTCTAGTTTTAAATTTGTTAGTATGTTTATGTCGGAAAAGAGACAAAAGTATCTTTAAATTATAAGAAAGGATTTTTAAAATATATCTCTTCATTCCGTCATTTGATTAAAAATATCTTCTTTTTTCATTTTTTTGGTCTAAAATTACTCTTTCATTCACTTTTTTTTTCACTTATCCCTTACAACTAACAACTCTGTTTTTTTTTTAAAAAAAATTATTTATTATGGATCAATTCTTATTGAATGAAATAAAAAGATGAACAGAATGGTAAGTTTAGATCAAAAGATGGATGAAAGATATTTTTTAGTCCTTTTCATTTTTTGTATTTAGTTTGTTAAATTGATACATTTATTAAGCACAAGGAAAGAAATAATACTCCACCCGTTCACAAAAGAATAGTCTAGTTTGATACACTGGAGTTTAAAGAAATTAAAAGACTTTTGAATTTTTTAAATCTAATTAAAGTTATGTCAAATGTATAAAATTGTACTTTAATTTTGTGGCATTAAACATGTCACATGGAAAATTGAAATTAAAATTTTATCAAAAATAGAAAGAGATAATTTTTATAAAAACTGACTAAAAAGGAAATGAGATCATTCTTTTCAAACAGAATATTATAAGAGGCATTTTGATATCTGAATAGAGTTATACAAATATCATCTATGTCGATTGGTGAGATGATTGTAATTATTTTATCTTTATCCAAAAAAATAAAAAATAAAGCACTTTTACCTTTGTTAAAGAATGACAAAAGTCCCACATCGGTGATTAATGAGATGGGTGGAACTCTTTATAAGGCTTGGGCAATCCTCCATCCTTTGAGCTAGCTTTTTGGGTGTGAGTTAGGCCTAAGACCTAATTTATACATGGTATCAGAGCCGGGCCCGTCACACCCGATGTTGGGGTCCCCAAAATTAAAATTGCCCACGCACCAGATGCTAAGCACTGGGCGTGAGGTGGTGTGTTAAAAAGAATGACAAAAGTCCCACATCGGTGATTAATGAGATGGGTGGACTCTTTATAAGGCTTGGACAATCCTCCATCCTTTGACTAGCTTTTGGGGTGTGAGTTAGGCCTAAGACCTAATTTTACAACCTTGTTAATGACAACCAACAAAAATTTAATGTATCAGCAAATTTTGAACATAAAAAAATTTAATCGATAGAAAATATATATAATTGGTCAATATTATCTTTCAAGTGATAACTCTTTGTGAGATGTTGCACGTAAACAATCGCACTCCTTATTTCCTATACAGTATGAAACCTTTATTAGCGAATCAAAGTGTTCCATAGAATAATTTATAATTAATATACTTCTTAACAAAAGTTTTTAAATATATTATTTTATTTTAAAAGAAACTTAAAATTTGATATATAAAAACAAATAGATAGAATTGACTATTAATCTATGCGCATGAATAAGATATAACAACATTGACAAGAAATTAAGTATGCCCAGAGGCTAATGATATTTTATATTTAAAATACTGACACTAATGATAATCTTCCTTATTATACCATTAAAATCCAAACTATGTAAATTAAGTGAATCGACTCTCATTTCTTTTATGGATAAAGAAAGAAAAAATCTAGAAATAATATAAATACATATGTAAATAACAAAGAATTGGACAAGATCAACTAGGATAGAAGTAAGTAGTAACCATAGGAATTCAATTAGGAGAGATATGAGCTAATAAGCATGGGGTTACGTTAATGATGTTTGGCATATGCATCTATCATTTCTCTGCAAATTAAATTCTCTTTTGACTTAAATTTTTATTCGAATTTATGTTGTTAAATTTGTAATGTCTTGGTACATATGAGGATATACAAAGATATTGGGATTTATATAATTTTGATGATTGAAAAAGAAAGATGAAAAAATGTTAGTCAATATGATTTAAAGGAGTCCGGAGCCTAAAGGCTATTAAATATTAACAAAATTCTAAAACGGTATATAAAATTTTATATTAATCAAAACGGCAAAATCGCTGGAACAACAGCAATTTACTCCACCGGAAAAAGCTAAATTGCTGCTGCTGCACCGATTTCGCAAAATGTGATTTTCTTTTTAAAAAAAAAAATCAAATCGCTACCTAGGTAGCGATTTTCAATTTTGTTTAAAAAAAAATTTTTTATTTTTTTTTTAAAATCGCTGCCTAGGCAGCGATTTTCATTTTTTAAAAACAATTATTTTTTTAAAATCGCTGAAAAAAATGGAAATCACTGCCTAGGCAGCGATTTTCTAAAATTTTTTTTTTAATGGAAAGCCTTTCTTTTTCTAATTTTGTAAAGTTTTTAAAAGCCTTTTCTTTATAAGGCGAGTTTGAATTTATTTTATTTTTAATTTATTTAATTAATTTTATACGTTTATATGATATTGTGGATATATTGAGTCTTTTGATACTTATATTAATGTTAATATTCTTTTTATTTTTTGTGTATAGATATGCATCCGTCAAATGTATACGTATATCCTGGTCCAGTAGAGCGTGATGTATTAAAAATTCAAGTTCATCATCGTTCTGAAAGAATTTGGAATGATAGCATTAAAGAAGAGAGGCCTTGCTTATATACGCGTCGTGGTGATATTGAATTTCGGCCACATATAAAATATCATCCATTACATTCTCGCATCCGTCAATATTTTGAAAATTGTAGATTTAAAGGAATTCTTGATGTAGGATGTGTGTCGTATGACTCCGGATTACTTTCTGCTTTAATTGAAAGGTGGCGTCCAGAAACACATACTTTTCACATGCGAACTGGCGAGGCTACCATAACTTTACAAGATGTTAAAATTTCATTCGGAATGGTAGTAGATGGTAGTCCTATAATTTTAAATGGAGTTGATTCTTTAGGGATTATAGATAGATAAGAAATGATATTTGAATTAACAGGATGCTTACCCGATACTAGTTGTTTTTTTGGTGTTAGTAGATTGTTAACATATAAATTGATTGATTATATTGAAGGTTTGGATGGTATTAATGATCACTCAACTGAGCATAAAGTGCAACAAAGATTTATATTATATTTATTATGGTTATGTGGTGGATCAATATTTTCGGATAAATTTAATAATAAGATTAATTTGGACATTTTGATTGAATGAGAAATTTAGATTTAATGTCAACTCAAGCATGGGGAGCAGCCGCATTATATTATTTGTATAATTGTTTATGTCGTGCATCAATGAAAAAAATCAAATGAAGTTTGTGGATTTCTCTCTTTAGTGCAGGTATACATATTTTTTAATTAAATATTTTTTATATACTGTAATATGCACTTTTAAATTTAAGTGCATTATAAGTAATGGTGAATATTTATTGTAGATTGGGCATGGGAAAGAATTATTCCCCTACAACCATAGCCAAAGCCTCTAAGAGACCAATCAACTAGAGGCTTCAACTGCGATTGCACGTAAATAGACGCGACGTAGAAATCATCAAAATGAGGCATGAACTGTAATTGTTGTGATTAGGGATGTACTAGATAATCTAACTGATGAACATGTATTTAATATTATTAGTATTTTAAACTATTCATATTTTATTTCATTTTAAATTAAAATATGTTTGGTAGATCTTAAAATGAGGCACTTATTTTTCACTACCCAAGAAAATTATGTGAATAAAATGGCATATACATAGATTCTTGTTAGGTCCTTAAAAGTAAAATATATATGACACAATGGTAAAAAAAAATTATTTTGTAAGATTGTTCATTTTCACGTACATATTTTTTTATTTTTCTGTCAATGTTATTTTTATAATTATCTTACTTAATTGTCTTTTTATAGTTTATTTAGCAACTTTATTCGAAAGATGTTATTAATGGATTGCCTGAGTGGTGTCGGTCGGGACAACGTGTCTGGATGGCACAGGTGTCACTTATTTATGAAATTTATCGTGAGTGGCACATAGTTGATCGTATTGTGAGACAATTCGGTTATTTACAACATATTTCTGGACCGTGTACCCAATTTTTTGAATATCATTTTAAGCGTGATAAACGATCCAAAATAAAACAAGAAGATATAGATACATTTAACTACACACAATATTTATGGGAATAACGTCAAAATCGTATATTTCGACCTACATTTGTAAGTGATCAAACAGATTACTTTCATTGGTACATGAGGCATACCCACATGTTCATTGGAAATCCACAACATGTTGTACAAAAGGGTATCAACACATGACAGGAAGACATGAGGCATTAGTATGTATATATATTTAAATTTTAAATTATTATGTCAATCTTTAATAATTTTTTTGTTATTAATATTATTTATTCATTATAGGCTAGGGGTCATGAAATGCAATATCGTCGAGCTCGGATGATTGAAAATGATGAAAATCAATCTAATGAAATGAGACAATATGCAGAGGAAGTTGCTCGTATTTCAATGGAGTCAATGAATGCGGTCTTCCAGGGAATGTGATTGAGATTTGCTCCTGATTACAATCCTCCCACTAAATACGATGAACCACCACCAGTACAAGTATCTCGTCGATCACGACAAACAACACCGAGAGAGGGTGCACGTCGAGGTAGAAGGAGCGCTGGTGAAATAATTGATTTTTCTACAGGGCCCTCTAACACTAATGTGGCGACTCCCGAGCCTTATTATCCCACATTGGATTTTTCTACAGGGCCCTCTAACACTAATGTTAATTTTTCTAGTCAGCAATCAGTTGGTTTTGTAACTCCACAGGTTTCAGTATCTGATTTTGCGCAATTTAGTGGATCTCAATATGGTATTCAACATGGTATGCGTGAATTTCCTATACATAATTCTCCTTTTGGTGGAAGATTGAATTTTTCTAATGTAAGTATAATAATTTTCATAGAATCTTTTAAACTTTTTGTAATTTTTTTTAATTTTATTGCATGTTTAATGATTATATTATATTGTATTGTATTATAGGTAACTTTGTCCGATGATTCAAGATTTAATGCTAGGGCTTCACGAATTTTAGTTCTTAATAGACAAAATCCACCTCAGAGAATATCTAGGCTACACAAATCAACTAGATGTGGAACAGGCAGTCACTATCAAAATGAGGAAGATTTTGAAAATGAAGATGTAGAAGATTCGGATTCAGAAGAACAATTTTTATGCACCTTTATTCAAAAAGGCTGAAGATTCGAATTTTGAAATGTGTAAATTTCATTATTTCGTGCAAGTTTGAACAAAGTAATGAGATTCTTACGCAATGAGATTCTTAAGCAGTGAAAGTTTGCAGGATTTATTTCTTTTATATGTCATAGGTCAAATCAATATTTTTTATGTTAGATCAAATCATTACATTTAATAGAGTTCAAATCAATAATATAATAATAATATAAAGATATTATTCTTACAATATTTAACATGCAACAAGACAAATTAAATTCATATCAACAAATAAATATAAAAGATACATCATAGTATTAATAACAAGACAATAAAAATAAATTAACCTTAAAAACATAGATAAAATATTTAAAATCGAGTAGGACATCGTGCCTTTGTGTGACCTATCTCCTTACAAACACTACATTTTCTAGTCATGCGAGCAAGAGCTAGATCTATATCATTCTTAAGTCGGCTTCTTACTTGCGTACCACTTGCCCGCAAATATTCAGTATTTGCAATTAAATTAAAAGGAGCTGGTGGCCAATACATTTCATCACCCACTGGGTTAAATGTCTCAGTGTATGTTTGTTTGTAATATTTTGTACTGTAGAATTTACTTACATAAGATTTTGGCTCGATTCCGCGAAGTCCACAAAATTTGATAGCATGCGAGCAAGGCATATGATAATTTCTCCATTTTTCACAAGAACATTTCTTACGTTTTGCAGTAACCTTGTGGACATTTCAAACTTTACCATCATGAGCAAAAGTAAGAATTTCAAAAACTCCATCACCTGTGTTGTAAGTCATCATATTTGTGTGCCCTTCAGCTCTTTGATAATAATCATTAAATTTTTTATCTATCGCAAGAGGTCATAACATAATACTTTGAAGTAATGCAATTGCAAGATTGTTTCTTTCGACAAAATGATCAACGAGAGCTTTGAACGTCATTCGAACCATGGTACAGGAAGCCCTGAGCTTTTTTCAATAAATTATTGTATGACTCAGACACATTTATCGTCATGGCACCCCATCTACGACCACCATCCTTATACATTATCCATTTTTCAAAGGAAATTCATTTAACCATTCATATGCTGCAGGAGACAATGTTTTGATTTTTGTCATCCGTTGCACAAACTTTTTCTCATGATGCTCAGTAGCATCCAACACATTAGTTTTTCGAGTTCACTATTTATAAATTTTCTACTAAAATTTACTTTTAAGTGTTGAATGCAAAATATATGGTATGTGTTGGGTGGACTCAACCAATTATAAGATTGAACACACTGCAAGATTCCTTGATGACGGTCAGAAATAAGACAAATTCCTTGTCGTTCACAAACTACATGTGTCCATAATAACTTGAGAAACCATGACCAAGACTCAAAACTCTCACGTGCATCTAAAGCATATGCAAGTGGAAAAATATTTCCATTCGCATCAATTCCAACCGCAATTAACAGTTTGATATCATACAAATCATAAAGATGTGTGCCATCGATAGAAATGACCGTCCTACAACTTTCGAAACCATCAACGCTCTGTTTAAAAGCCCAAAAAAGAAATTTAAAAATTTGCTCACCTTGCATTGTTGTAGAATGATGCTCCCACTCAATAATAGTGCCTGAATTGAATAATTTTAGTGCAGCCATGTATCGAGGTAATACCTTAAATGAACTTTCAAAATCACCATTAACCATTCGAAATGCTTTTCTTCAACCTTTTTGTGCTTTGCTATAACTAGGAGTATAGTGATGCTTTTCTTTGATAATTTCACAGGTCATCTTAATATTTATGTCTGGAGTTTGCATAAGATATGGTATTAATGAAGTGGCAATCAGGTTATTATTCAAATTAAAATGATCTTCCTTATAGTTATATGTAAGACAAGTATGTGGTTCAACCATTTTTCCTGTCTTCCACATACTGCTTGAAATCTCTCTAACCGATTTATCCAATCACACCCTAACTCATGACGCTTGCAAATAACTTTCCAACTTTTACTCTTGGATTGATCACAAAGAAATTCTTTTTTAATAGCAAGACTATATGCTCTTACTGCAGATTTCATTTGCATCTTATTCATAAATAAATACCTAGTTGCATATACAAATTAAATTAATCAACATGAAATAAATAAATACATAAATAAATTAATAAATAAACAACTACAAAATATTTAGTTTTCAACAATCGAACCTGACTGGATATGTTTAGGATTGTTTGAATTCCAAAGTGTCGTTCGAATGGAACAGTCATCTCTCGTGTAGATAAAATCTTCTGCATTTTCTTCAATATGATCTAAGTATGGAATCGTTGTAGAATGATAATTAATACTTTGATCTTCAACGGATGCATTAGGTGCATTATCCATATTATCATTATCATCATCGTCATACATTTCATCATTGTCTGTTAATTCATACTCTGAAGATTCATCATTGTGTAACTCATCAACTCGTTCATCACCCATAACATTATTATTTACAATTTGTGTACAATAATTCACTGCATTTTGAATTAGATCTTACCTATAAAATTAATAATATAAATATATTACATATAAGAAAAATAATTTTAAGAAATAAGAAAACATTACTTTATTTACTATCAGTTGAATCCGATAAGAAAAAATTCAAATGTTGAAATTTTGGCTAGACTCTCCCATAATGACACACTTCAGTTCGAAATAATATATATATATATATATATATATATATTGTTGTTTATGAAATCGCTACGTGAAAAGCGATATTTAAAAATATTTAAAAAAGGAACTAAAATCGCTACAGTAACAACGATTAATATTTAAAAATAATAATAATAATTTAAATAAAATCGCTGTCAGGGTAGCTATTTAATTAACTTTTTAAAAAATAAAAAAATTGGGAAATCGCTGCATGTGCAGCGATTTCATTTTTTAAAATTTTTTTTTTTAAAAAAAATGAAAATCGCAGCATGCGCAGCGTTTTCTTTTTTTAAAATTAATTTTTTTTTTGAAAATTGAAAATCGCTGCCTAGGTAGCGATTTGAATTTTTTTTTTTAAAAAAAATCACATTTTGCAAAATTGTTGCAGTATCAGCGATTTTGCTTTTTCCGGTGGAGTAAATCGTTGTTGTTCCAGCGATTTTGCCATTTTGGTTAATATAAAATTTTATATACCGTTTTGAAAATTTTGTTAATATTTTATACCCTTTAGGCTCCCGTAAAGGTACTCTGTCACGAGCAGTTGAATTCGGGCAATTAGCTTTTAAAATAAATAAAGATAAGAGTATAGAAATCAAGAAATAAGTAATGTCAACTTTTTGATAAAACTCAAGAAACCAAACAAGTGATGAATTGAAGAGAAAAAATCAATGAGTTTGATTTGAAGAAGATATCTAAAGAGGCACAATCTTTGAATTAAAGAAAGAATCTCACCTCTTTAAGTGAGTGATGGATGGAAGTGTTGCAATTAGACTACATCACAAAAGAATCAAGGAGTCTAAAGAAACAAAGAGTTTGAATTGAAGTAGTCTTACTTGAAATAAAACTTTAAGTCAAGATAGTTCGAGTATGTAGAGTTTGAAGTGAAGAATAATTCTATGAAAATCGTGACTTGGAGAGAATGAAGTTCATCATATTACAATGAAGTTCATCATAAATCATCTTTTGCGGATCTCCATCTTCAAGAATAACAACTTTAGTTTCTCAAGCCTTGGAAAGACTTCTAATGAATTTTCTAGCTTATAATCTGTTGGAGTACACCATCCCTAGAGATTTGAGTTCACAACTATTTTGCTAAATCTTGAGAATATGTCATCTACATTCTCATTATCTGTCATTTTGAACAACTCATTCATTCCCTAATGAGCTTATTTGAGCTTCCTTTATTTTGTTAGTTCCTTTATAAGTTATTTTGAGTTTGTTCCCAATTTCTTCTGCAGTCTCGCATGTTGAGATTTTGTTGTATTCTACTCAGCAAATTGTCCAGTATAAAAAGCTTATAGCACTACAACAAAAACAACTTTTAGCGGCATTAAATATTGCCACTAATAAAGAGTGTTAAAGTATTTACCGATTTTAGTTAAGTGCCATTAGAACCAATGTCACTAAAGGCTTTAGGGACATATACAAAGGGTGACAATTGCCGCTAAAAATACATATTTAGCGGCAATTAAAAATTAAATGTCGCTAATGATCATTTTTGTTATAGTGTAGCTCCGACATTAGTTTTAATCACCTTTTCTTGTTCCTTTGTAATATCAAAGGACTCTGGATCAAAAGCTTATAAATGGCATATTTTCATGTGAGTTGGGAACAGGATTTTGACCCTTCTGGATGACAATTCATGCTTGGAGATCATCTAAGAAAATGAAGATTCTGAATCTGCCTAGTGATAGAAATGTTGGTCGTTGAAGTAAGGAGGTTGATTTGAAGAATGTTTGTCTTGAAGAACAGTGTCAAGAATTTGATGATTTTTCATAGCTCTCTTCTCACGTATGGTATTAATTTATAATGAGACTTGCTCTTATACCATTTAAAAGAAGGGTGAATTGAAAAATCCTATAGTTGACTGCTTGTATGGGATAGTCGACTCACCTGCAATTAGTATAACAATATAAGCACTAAGCAAAAGTCTGAGAGTTTTATACTGGTTTAGAGCATCAGAGTGGTGCTTATTTTCAGTCCCCATAGTTTTAAGGGTTTCCTTAGGAGCTTGGTGAGAACTTATGTAGTACAAAGTATAATGACTAAAACCATGTCTCATGTCAAATCAGGTCTTCTACTTTGACAAACCTCTACTTGTATAGGCTACGCTCAGATCTTTCTTTCTCTTTTCTTTTTTCAAATTGTATGGTCACGAGAATAAAAACATTTTGAAAGACAATAGAAGACAACAAAACAAGTTCAAGTGAAGTGCATATACTTTAAAACTGAGGCTATGAGTGGTTTATATAATGTTGATCACTAAACTTTTAAGGAATAACTCAAGGGTGTTGTAAATCAAGGATCATTATTATATCCTTGATTTCAGTTGATTGATCCATGTCAATATTAGATATGTGCATGAGAAAATCAATTACTTACTTCTCTAGGAGATATTTTTGCACTCTTGACACTCTTCTTGTAATCTGGATATTTGACTGATTTAATTGATCATTGATTTAATCTATCTTCCAGATTTCATTCATCCTGGTCAGACGCTAGGATTGTGGTTGCATCCCTTGATTGATGGCTTTCCTTTCTTGTGTTACTTCAGTGAGTACATATTGATTCCTTCCTTCATGGTAATGCTTGAGTTTTTGACGTCCTTCCTTTTTTATCTCTTTGCCTGCAATTTTTTATATATTTCATTATCAAAATTAGTCAATGATGCTATCAAAGAGTAGTATGAAAAGCTGTTAACTTCGTCTTATCGAAAAAGTCACTCCTTGAAAAGGAGATAACTTTTTAGAAAGGTCACAACCCTTTGAAAAAAGTGCACCCTTTCGAATGGTCGCAACCCTTTTAAAAATAGACAACCTGTCGTAAAAGTCACAACCCCTCAAAAGAGTCACACCTTTTAAATTTAACATTTTTCACGTAAAATATTGTGTTTTTATTGATTTGTTGAAACAAGTTGTCTTGCAAGAAGTTAATTAAATAAGTAACTAAACGTGTTAGGATCGAAAATAAGGTGTAATGCAGAAGTTAGCAAAGCAAACCTCGAAAGATCGTAAGTAAGAAGACAAACGAAAAATATACCAAAAGACAATAATTTAATGTGGTTTTGTCAATCAACATACATCCACAAATGAGATGAGCAATCCATTAGAAATAAGAGAGTACAAAATATACTGAGAAATAATATCAACCAAATCATTCGGAATACAAGGAGGTACACATATTCTACCCCATAACCAAAACTATCAAAACCTTAGGACTACATTTTTAATGTTAATTAAGTTAGAAAGAAACAATATATTTATAAAGTTTTTAACCTTTTCCTACAAGAAAATGACTAGTCACTTCTAAACTTTTTCCTAAAAGGAAAACATATTTATAAGGGAAAAGGGTCTGATACACCCCTCAACTTTGTCATTTAGAGCTGATATACCCCTCGTTATAAAAGTGGCTCATATATACCCCTACTTGTAAACAAATGGCCCACATATACCCTTTTCCTCTAACGGAAATGAAAAAAAATAATGATTTTAATCTAAATTTTTGTTATCTTTTTCTAAAAAATATAATCCCATATGAGTGAATTTAATCCTTGTCAAACATATTTTTTTTTGACTTTTTTTTGTTTTAATGACTAATTTATAATTATTATTTTGATAATCAAATTTATTTATGTTTCACAAATATTCTTGTAGAACTTATTATAGATGACCAAATTTTTTCTTCGAATACCAATTAAATTACAATACACACAAAAAAAATAGTTTAAATTTTTTTTCTTTAAACTAAGGAATGAAAGAAAAAACAAAATAAAATAAGAAACTCAAATAATTATAATAAAAGAAGTCAAAAAATAATTTATGTATGAAAAAAATTAAAATATACCTTGAACTTTGATAAAAGAATCATATATACCCCTAAATAATTATTTAAAAAAATTTAGAAGTAACAAATATAAATTTACAACTAATTTTTTAATTTCCGTTAAATAAAGGGTATATGTGAGCCATTTTGTAACGGCAGGGGTATATGTGAGCCGTCTGTATAACGGTAAGGGCATATATGAGCCACTTTTATAACGAGGGTATATCAGCTCTAAATGACAAAGTTGAGGGGTATATCAGACCCTTTTCCCTATTTATAATAAGAAACTTAGGGAAATCAATGCCAAACAAAACTCTAGGTTGTGTAGAATATCAAAAGATATTTGAGCTTTTTGGTTGAGGTTTGAAGTTTTCGCATGAAAATGTAAGAAATGAAAAGTTGTGGAGCAGTTGCTAAGGGGCAGTGTTTCCCTTTCAATGGTCCCCATGCTTTTGTGTATGCTATGTTGGTCCCTTTCTTTGCTTCCAATGAAACCAAAAAAAAAAAATCTCTTTTTCTTTATTTGATTTTGTTTTTGTTTAAGCATTAGGTATTCAGAATTCATTTAATGTTATATAGAGTCAATTAGAAGTGCAAATATTCTCTACAAAGGATTTCTCTATTTTTTTGTCTCAGATTCGAAGTATCTAATATGAAAAGATCTCATTCATTTACTACACCACATCACAATAATTTGAAGCATTGAATACACTTGTCTCTTGATACTGTTAATTATTTATAAAAAATAATTTTATCCTTATTCAATATTTATAATTATTATCAAACCATCGAGTACTAACACATGTATCGTGTGATATACTTCAATGATATCTATAATCACTTTAAACTTGTTTTAGATTTATAATTTCATATATCAACAATGTGCAAATAATTTTTATTAGAGTAAAGACAATTTATTGTAGTGCTATAGAGTTCATATAGTGTTGTCTTGAAACGCTAATGTTCCCTTGGGACTATAACATTATTTTAAGTAAAATATGTAGCCTTTTACTTTTTAGAAATTTAAATTCAGCGCCAGTAATTAATTGCTGTGATTTTGGTGGATAAAATGATTAATCTTTAGCCAACCTACTATTCCTACACTTTAAAGTATACCCTGGGATCCCAAGATATTCTTTCAAAGAACATATAAAATTTTAGTATATTTAATTCGACCAAATAACTTTAGACTCTCTTATACTTAATCATAATTATCAATTGAAATTTTCTACTCATTATTTTATTTATTAAAATCTCATATTTTATTTTTTTCTCAATTGATTAGTTAAAGTTTAACTATTTAAATTTGTGTCGAAAAATCATTTTTATTAAGAGCTTCATACCTTTAATATTAAATTTTTCAATACATATTCAAATTTAAAATAATAAAATTATTAAATAAATGTTAAAAAAATAAATAACATTCCCAAAAAAAAAAGTGTCGTTCTTCTCTTTCTCATTGTCCGCTCATTTTCCCCATTTCCCACTCCATTTTCTTTTCTATGTTTGGGAAAAAGTTTGCTTATGAATAAAATTCAAACAACATATATTGAAAAATTTATATAAAAATTGTATGGGGAATAATGGTTTTGTCGGTGTTCCTTTTTCTAGCAAAAATTGCTTCTTCTTTTTTTAAGAAAATGATTTGTTTTTTTTTTTAATATGAATTTTTTAGAGAGAAAAAGAGCTTTATTTGGAAGTGAAGAAAAAGAAAAATATATAGAGAAGAAAGAATGATTGGAGATATATATTTTTGACCCAAAAAATATTTTTTGGTAGGTGGTTGCGACGTTCTTTTTATTTTTATAGAAAATGAAAAGAGAAAGGGGTATTTTTATTCTCACTTTTAATTATTTTTGCATTTTTATTATTCTTAGTATTCCTTGATTATATGTATATTTTTAATGAAAATTATTAATCCACGCCTTCGATAAAAAGTAAAAAAAAAAATTCAATAATATTAAAGTCATATTAGTTCGATCAATGATTAGAGGTGTTTAAAAAATTAAATTTATTGAATTTAAGTAGGGCAACTTTCACATATAGCAAACAAAAAAAATCATATTTGTATAATATAGCAAACTTTGCATAATTGCGCTCCATAGCAAACATAAAAACTGTATAATTCGCTATACATATAAAAGTGTATAATTCGCTGGCCTAAATTGTATAATTCGCTGGCCTAAATTGTATAATTCGCTGGCCTATTTTGCTTCAATTGTATAATTAGCTTGGCATACAGTTGAATCGAAAAAATGTATGTATATTGCATAATTATAAGTGTAAGGTATAGCAAGAAAAATATGTTTTTCTCGCTTTATACAAAAACAGAAACACAATATATACACTTCTGTTGTATAAAGTTAGAAAAAAATGTATTTCACTGCAATTGTATAATTCACAATTGTATAATTCTTTGGCCTTTTCCTCTGCAATATTTGAAGTAAAATGTTTGTAAATTATATAATTAAGTGTATAACACGAAGATATACATTTTGCATGTGTATATACAATTTTCTCTCGCTTTATACAATACAGAAACAGGAAATTATACACTTCTGTGTATAAAGCGAGAGAGGCGAGAATGGGAGAGTGGCGAGCGAGACTTCTGGGAGAGAAACGCCTGGCAAATTTTTGCCAAGGTTTGCTATGGAGCATAATTAAATCAAACCCTAGCTATTCCATTTAATTTAGGTTATTAGTTTGCTATTTTATACAATTTTCCCATTTAATAATCTTCGTCATTTAATTAAGGGTCTAAATAATTTAAACCCCTCAATTTTAATTTATAAGCTCCTACATCAACTTAGAATAACATATATTCTTCTTCCTTATTATCTTATGCAATATTTGTTTTATCCTTAATATTTTCAATTATCCATCTATCTAACATCTTGTACTTCTATTAATGAACCATTTCTCATAAATCTGAACAAATTATTATGCACAATTCACATAAAAAATTATTGTTAGTCGAATATTATTTTTAATACATCTAGTAGCCTTATTAATGTATTTTAATAAGTGAATAATATGACAAACTACAAAAAAATCCGTAACTGTTAACATTAAATTTTTGTATATAAATGTCATTAAAAGTTAATACAAGTTGAATTCATAGCATTAGTTCAACTATAACTAAATATTTTTATATAAATAAATTCCACTGCTAAAAGAAAAATCTATTATCACTTAATATAAGACTAAGAAAGAAAAAAAACTATCATGTGAATCTACCTGAATATATACCTAGACAAAATTTCTCGACTAGGAAAATGCTCAAGTTCCTTCTCAATCTGTGCCCGAAATTTTAGAAACACACTTATACTAAACTAAATTAAGGTCATATTACCCCAAGAACTTATTATAAGTAATTTCCTACCCCTTTTCAGTCTACGTGACACTAGCTTAAAAAAAGTTAATCAGCGTTGGACCCACAAGATAGTGCCACATAGGACGAAAAGGATAGAAAATTATTAATAAAATAAATTTAAAGAGCAATAAAACCTTAATATAATATAAGTGTATCTTTAAGATTTCGGACATAGATTGAGAGGATAGTTGTACATTATCCCTTTCTCTATGATCAATAATTCAAGATACTTTTGGACAAGTGCAGAAACTATATAGCGTCCTAATCTATATGCTAATATACCATTTACACAATGCCTAAGAGTTTAATTATTACTAATGTTTAGATTTTAGGATCCATAGACTAAGATATATGTGCTAATTAACATGCAAATGGGGACTTCATGTTTATACACTTAATCATTTGTGGACCCTCAAAGTCAAAAGTTGTTGCCTAGCTAATTAATCTATATTAAGAGATAACGGTAACAAAATATAAAAGGTGTAACATGCAAACTCTTTTGACTTTTTGGTAAAATAAAATTTGAAAAAGGTTTGGGGCCTCCTGTTTATACTCAATTATTTTTACATCAACGATATCTCTTGTATACCTTTTTTTTTTGTGTGTGTAAATTGTTAAGTCTCGAGACATAAAAATATGTCTTACTACATTAATTTACAAATGTAAAAGTGCAAATAGGTTTTTACGTATCAATAAAATATCAGAAAAATAGTTTTTACACATATATAAAATATCTCAAAATAGAAATTTTTAATTGACTCTCCCTCTTGAAAGTTTAAATTTTACGATAAATACTAATTTTTTTGTTAAATAAGAAATACTTATTTTTGGCTGGATTAAGATCGAATAATTAGTACGAAAGAAAAATAATAAAACGAGTGATACTCCATCCATGTGTTAAATGCTATATGTACTTATGTCGGTTTTATTGGAAAATGTATAGCTGTTGTTTAAATATGAATTGTGAGTACAAGTCCTTTTTTTTAAAAAAAAAAACATGTTTGAAGTGAACGTAGTATTAGACATGGTGAAAATCAAGAATGTATGTTAAGAATTTTGAGACAAAAATTTTTAAGATGGGAGTATCTAATCAAGTGAATTTTTTATTTATTTTTTCGTTTAAAAATATCTCATGAACTTTGATGGACGAAGGATGGAACAATAATAATGTAATGGGAAAAATGGAGTTTTATTATATTTGTAAATTAGTGGCAGAATCAAAATTTCAATTAAGATTTTCATATATATAAAAAAGTAAAATGATTATGTAGAAGTTATGTACTTATCGAGAAAGTATATATATATATATATATATATATATAAAAGAAATATGTTTACCTAACTATACAATATAATTTTATGATAAAGACACCTCGAATAGATGTGATTTCGCTATTGTCTGGACTACTTCTTCCTTTTCATTTTACGTGAAATAGTTTAATTTGACACAATGTTAAGAAAAAAGTTTTAAAAACTTATAATAAAAAATCAATAATATAAATTTGTATGCCTGTAAATCATTTAACTAAAAGTAAACTAAATACTTTATAATTTAAATTATTACTTAATATATAAATATATTATTTCTTTTGAGATTAACTAAAAAGAAAAAAACACATAAATTAGAACAGAATATTTTATACGGAAAAGGGCCTAAGTATACTTGAAATATTGAAAATGGTACAAAATTACCCTCAATCTACCTATTGGCTCCAAAATACCCTTGTCATCGACCTTTGAGTTCAAAATTGACCACTTTTTTAATTGTTTTAAAATTAAACTCTTTAAATATTTTTTAAAATACTTGGCGTTCAACTATTGATATAATTTTGATTTATTAATTAATTTATAAATCAACCCACTACCCGCTCATTACTAACTAAACCTCACTCAATTAATAATCCAATTATAATATCAAAATCGTCACAAACACCACTAAAACACGATGAAATTATAGATTTCTGAAAATGACATCCAAAATTATTCGAGTCCGAATCGAAGCCTCAATTAAATTTAGGTTGAGCTGCTTATTTAGGAGGACACTTTCTTTCAAAATTGAATTAGCAATTTATGATTAAAGGTAAAGAAGTAATACATTCCGAATTAATTCATGCACTTTTTTTTAAGTATAATTTTATAAATATTAATGATTTATTTTAAAATTTTTAATATATTATTTTGAAAAAAAGTTACCTATGAAGTAACATCACATAATTGATATGTAAGAATAATTAAGATGAACATAGTCAGACTTTTAAGTTTATCGGTAATTTTTATTTAGCCACTTGAATGTATGATAATTTACTTCTATAATTTTTAAAAAACACTCAATTGGTAGTAGCTTGCATTAATAACGTGACGAGTTTATTAAGAGGAATTTAATTAGTAATGCGTGGTAATGGATTGATTTATAAATTATATTAATAAGTTAAATTATAACAAATAGTTGAGCGCCACATATTTTAAAAAAATATTTAAATAGTTTAAATATAAAACCGTTAAATAAATGATCAATTTTGAACTAAAAGGTGGATGACAAGAGTATTTTGGACCCAATAGGTAGGTGGAAGAATATTATGAAATCAATAGGTGGATGAAGGATAATTTTATATCATTTTCAATATTTAAAAGATATTTTAGACATAATACTACAAGTCCAATTATTGTTTTTGTTATATATAGTTGAGTCTGAACGAAAATTTTTACTAGAGGCACAATCAAGTCTGACGATCCTTTACTTATTTGCCACATGTATATTGGGGGCTCCTCTATTAAATTTCATAATGAAAGCAAATGAAAAGTACTCTTTCTATTTTTAATTATATTTGGCATGTAAAATTGATATATTATTATAAAAATAATAATTAATATAGTAAATCTATATTATATTTTTATTAATTATAAAGTGTAATAATTAAAAATTTTAATTTTTTTATAAAAATTACCTTTTCTAAATAATGAGTTAAAGATATATGTAATAGATAAAAAAAATTATCTTTTCTTGATTTTTATCAAAATGAATAAATAATTAAAATAACTAAAAAGGAAAAGTAGACAAGTAATTAGAGATAATATCATTAGTTTGGTCATAAAATCAAAAAAAAAATTCAAAATAAAATTCTATTTTTTTATTTTAAAATCTGTATTTTGTTTATGATATTATTTTGAAATTATATTAAGAATTTCAAAAATAGGTTGGAACTTATTTTTCAATTCACTTTTACTTTTGAAGTTGTATTTAAATCTATTTAAAATGCTCAAAATTGCCACTGAACTATATGAAATAAATCACTTATATCCTCCGCTATATGTTGGGATCAAAAATACCCCACCGTTATCCCAAGAGACCACAAATACTCCTCAAAAGTTAACTTTCCAAACTTTTACTGACGTGGCCAGTCACGGATCCAGGATTCGATGAACGTGGATGCTAAATTCTTATAACATTTAGTAGCCAAATAAAATTTTTTTTAGAAGTTCACTACTAATTTTTATAATTTAATTAATTAATAAAATGCCAAATAAAGAGTGGTGGAAAAAATAAAAAGTAATATAAGCAAAATTTTGAAAAAGAAGTCAATAAGTTTTTGTTGGCCTTCTCTCATCAAAAATATAAATGTTGACGCAGGGGCTCGGACCTTCGACGAAGGGCGCCAACGCTCTCAGAATATGACTTCAAAATCACAGCGACCATGGAACACTTTGTCTAATGGGTGCTGAAGCAAATGTTGTATAAAATTTTTAGTAGTTTTTGTATACATGCATAAAGTTTCCGCCGGAGTCAATGGGTGCTCAAGCACCCAAAACTCTATGGGTGGGTCTGCCCCTAAACGTGTCAAGCCACGTGAGACTAATTCCTCCACCTAAAATGCCAACTAGGATTCTCACTAATCTATTCCTGCTAACTAATCAATTCATCTTCCCAAATCAAACCTAATTTTAAGATAAAAAAATTAAATCTTTTTTTATCACTACAGCAATGTCAGAGGCTCCATCAATTCAATTGAGGAAGTGAGTTAATTTTAAGATCAAGTTAAGTGTTTATATCGATAGTAATTTAGATAACTATATTGAGCACTGAGATTATTTTGGATATTATTTTTTTCGATAAATGGTTCTGGATTATGCGGATGAGATGGTAGCTTTCCTACGACAACTTTGGATAAAACTCCATACTATATTATCATCTTGATTATCACCTACCACAATAATATTTGATTGTATATTATTTTAGAGCTAACGTTAAATTTTGATAATTTAACAAACTTATGAATATAATAAGGGACCAAATCCTTATTATTAGGACGGACGACGGGACAAATTAATGACTGAACTCAATGTGAGCAACATTTGTGTGTTATCATCAAGAAGGAGAAAATGTTATTTTAAGTGTTTTGATGATTCTCACAAATGCAAAATCTAACTAGGGGCTAGGTCCAACAAAGGGTCCTCTGGTATTGGGACTGATGAAATGGGAAATGAGTGAATAAACTCAACATAAGGAATTGTGCATCTTCATCAATAAGGGAGAAATGTTATATTCTAGGTTGTTTGATGATCCTCACAAATACAAGGACCTAGTAAGTGGCAGAATGCTCTCGTCCATATTCATCCTGGGGTACGACTGTAAAGTTGTCATGTAAGGTGGTAGGAAAAAAGTGCAAAACATTGCACCAATAAGAAGAGTGGACGAGATTGTTTGTTTCATTGGCTCACAGATGCAAGGACGTGGTCCTTGACAGAGTTCTCTCCATCAGATGCATAATAGTGTACAACTATAAAGTTTTTCTATCAGTGATAGGTGAGGCGCCAGCGTACTAAACCAATCAGAATAGAAAAGGTTATTTTTCCAACAGTTAATAACTAGTTATGGTTGATAGCTTCAACATGAAAAACAACACATTAAGTTCATTCATTCAATAAGAGAGAGACAACAAGTCTTTTTCAAGAACTTAAGCATCAAAGAACGCTGTAAGGGACCTGGTCCCGAAAGATTTGCATATGAGAAAAGGATGAAAAGACAGTTGTCAATAAGCTAGCAACTCTGATGTGGTTGGTGCACAACTCAAGGGTTTGTGTCCGTTTTGAATAGTATCTTCTCCAAAATACAACACAAGATTTTGGCAAACAAAAAATCACAAACTTAAAAAGAAAAAGCCATCTTCAAGGATGAACAATACTCATACTCAACAAAAAGATATGATAAAATTTTGAAGCATATTCGTTGAGTTTGAGTTTTGTATCTATCATTTTATAGGTTTTTTCATCTTGAAAATTTTCAAGTATACAAGCAAAGACCATCTTAGTGAAGTATTCTTCAACAAACACAACAAGAACTAGATCGAGCTGCAAGCGTCAGAATGTGTCTTAGGAGCTATACTTTTGTGCTTATAATGTAAATCTGTTTCTAATCTATAAAGGAATTAGATCTTTGTTCAGTTGACACAAAAAGTCTAAATCAGTTAAGGTTGATTGATTTAGTGGGCAACATTTTTGTTGCTTAGTCAAAGCCTACATCGTCTGAGGATGGTGGTTTAGTGGAAACCTATATGTTACTTAATTAAAGTCTAAGTTGTCTAGTGGTTATAGCTTAGTGGATAGTGTGAAATCTGTTTAGGATCTTCAAGTAATAGAGTTATTACTTGATTGTGAAATTAATAACTTCTTCTCACATTGGTTGTAACTGTGGTTCACTTTTTCTTAAAGAAGATTAGTGAAACAGATGAAAATCACATGAGATATGTCGTGGTTTTACTCCTTTGAGCAATGAGATTTCCACGTAAGATCCTTGTGCATAATATGTTGGTGTATAGTGGATGTTGACTACTGCATGTGCTTACATTTTGTTTTTACTATGTCAAGGGACCTGATCCATTAACTTTTAATGAACGCCTATATTCTATCATTTATCAAAAGCAATAATATGTTCAACTTTTTTCGTGCCACATGGTATTGAAATGTAGAATTACTAACATAATACATAACTTTGAATACATTGTTTGAGTTATGGAACTTATGAGGTTAATTTTTGGGAGGATGAATTGATGGGGTTAGTGAAAATTCTAGTTGACAACTTAGGTGGAGGAATCAGTTATATGGGGCTTGCCACATCATTAAAAATTTAGAATGTTAACTTTTGAAGGATATTTGTGGTCTCTTGAAATAACGGTGGAGATATTTTTTATCCCAAAATGTAACGAAGGATATAAGTGATCTCTTTCATAGTTCAGGAAAATTTTTGACCCTTTTCTGTAAAAAGTATAAGCAAACATATAATTTTATCATTAACTCTAACTCTATAAATTTTAGATAAGATCACTAGAAAAATTTATGACAAAAACATCCTAAGTAAAATAAATAAATTAATAAAAATTGTGCATGGTATTTAAACTATTAATGAATACATTTTAACCATCGAAATAAGATGTAAAATGCAAGAATAGAAAAGAAAGAATGTTAAAATAACAATATAACAACTTGAAAATAAATATTAAAATGACTTAAGAATAAAAATACTAGATTAAAAAAAATGTCAACCACATTTTTTTGTTTTCAAGGTATGTCGACCGACTGTTTTTTCATGAAACGCACAATCCGTCATATGTCTTCCTTCATCAATTAATGATGTTTATGGTGTCAAAGAAAAGGCACGTGGACCCCTATATTTTTGTCCTTTTCATTTCATTTTTGAATTGTTTGCACTTTTAAAGTTTTTGATAAATTTTACTTACTTGATATTGATAAATCTGTAAATTTAGAAATTCATTTGGGTCAGTTGAACTTTCTTGAACTGTTTCTTTTTAACAATCTAAAATATTTGTGCCAAAATAAATTATAGGGTGGGCTGACAGGAACTGGAGCACTCCTGTAGTGTCTATCACTCAGGCTCTAGATACTCACATATTGCTACTACGGGACCCAGGATGGATGACACTTAATGTATTGATGCGTTCTTTCATTTGTTACTGGATCCTATGATGACTAGAATATAACATTAGATGTTGACTAAGTCTCTAAAGTTGAAGCATATATTGTTTCACGGTACAAAGAGTGAGGATTCCTTTGTGTTCATCTTAGACTACAATGAGAGGCTACGTAACCTGGGCATTTTGCAACAATAGTATGTGGTTGAGTTTGTGATTTTTCATTTGTAGGGTGAAGGTAAGTAATGGTGGATAACTTTTATGGAGTGTAAATCATCAATTTTGCCTCCGCTAATTTGGACTCAATTTCACACCTTGTTTGTAAAGAAGTATGTGCCTATACTCTAAGAGATCAGAGATGAGTTTCTGACCCTTAAACAAGGTAATATGCCAGTTGAAACTTATGAGGTTGAATTATATGCTTTGTTTTGTTATGCTACTCAACTTGTAAGCATTGAAGATGAGATGATTTGTATCTATATGAAGGGATTGATCATTATCTTGCATATTTTATCTATATACATGATTTCAGCTAGGAGGGGCTTCAACATAGTTATTGACTATGTTAAGAAATTGTAGGAATTCAACATGTTGGGCAGACCAATTCATAGCAGAGGACATCGACATAGTGGGTAGGTGGCAATCATGAAAGCTTTAGAGGCTAAGGAAATGGTATGTAGGGAGAGGAACGACACATTCAAGTAGAGGAGTTGCCCATAATGATGATAGGGCTCGATGTTATGTTTTTCGGACAAATATGAGGCATCAAAAGCAGTGAAATAGGTATTCCATCCATCTCATTTTATATGAGTTACTTTGATTTGACATAGAGCTTAAGAAAGAAAGAAAGAAAGACTTTTGAAACTTGGGTATAAATCACTTCATTAAGGGTAAAATGAGATTTTTAAATTTAATTGTTACTTAATATAGAAATGTGTCATTCTTTTAAAATCGACTAAAAAGGAAAGTAACAAGGTTAAAGATAATACTTTTTTTGTTTGTGACCGGATGACTACTATTTTATTCGACCCAAGGTCTTCCTATTCCTACATATCTGTTAAGTTTGTTTGAGTCTTGACTTGACGTTTGATATTCTTGATGCCACTATTCATGTTACTACCTCGATTAGAGAGTCTATGATAGTAGAATCATGTTTACCATTCTTGCTCTGTTATGTTTATGGGTTATCATACTTGGGTAGATTTGGTAATATTGAAATTGAAAGAGCTAAACTTTGATGTGATCTTGGGAATAACTTTGTTGCCCCCTTATTAAAAAATTTGAGTAGGGAGAGATTAGAGTGGAAATAAATGTTCAATCCTAACCTTATCATGAACTTAGAGTATTTGCTAAAGCTCCGTGCGGCCCTCAACAACTTACTCACTAATCTTTCAAGGTCTTGTAAGCTCGAGGAAGCCTTTGAGACTTAAATCGCTAAGAGAATTTGAAAAATACTTAGAAAGAACAAGAATGAGAGCTTTGAAGATTATGGAGTAAGTTATCGACGGGCGCACGGAGCTTTAACAAATACTCTAAGTCTATGACAATGTGGTATTTATCACGGACTTAGTGTATTTGCTAAAGCTCCGTGTGACCCTCGACAACTTACTCACTAATATTTCAAGGTCTTGTAAGCTCAAGGAACCTTTAAGACTTCTATCGCTAAGAGAATGCTTGGAAAAGACTTAGAAAGAACAAGAATGAGAGCTTTGAAGAAAACTTGGTATATTGCTTGGAGAATACTTTACAACTTGTGATAATTTGCAAAATGAGGGGCATCTCTATTTATACTACTTCCTAGGTACTAAAGTGCAATTAATATTTACTTTACAAGTCCCTAAAATATTTACACTTTGGTCCCCTTTCTAGAGAATTCTATATTCTCAAAGGAATTTCTTTAGCCTTCTTGAGGATCCCAAAATGTTTTAGAGTCCTCCACACAACTTTAGAACGTTTTGCCCCTATCCGGACGCTAAATTAGGCTGGAATTGTGGCGGGACGTTGTAAAGTAGAACCCAACGTGCACTTCATTGATCATATATTTAGGTATTTATACAAGAGTTTATACAAAGACAATTACATAAATAACCCTTAGTATATACATTAAGTAATACCTAAATACCATACTTATCGCTCCCCCTCAAGTTGAACTCGATAAAAGGTTCAACTTGCCATGTAAATCACAAAATCGATCCTTTAAGAGAGGCTTGGTAAGAATATCCGCAAGCTGATCCTGAGAAGAAATACATTGAACCCTAAGTTCCTTTTTCAGTACAAGATCTCGAATGAAGTGAAAATCGATCTCCATATGTTTGGTGCAAGAGTGAAACACCGAGTTAGCTATAAGATAGGTTGCACTAAAATTATTATACCACAATGAAGGCAAAGAACCAGAAGAAGATCAATTTCTTTCAACAATAGATGAATCCATAGAATTTCACTGGTGGCAGCAGCAAGAGAGCGATATTCGGCCTCAGTAGTAGAGCGTGAGGCAGATCGTTGTTTGCGAGAACACCAAGAAACAAGCGACGAACCTAAGAAAATTGCAAAACCAGTAGTAGACTTCCGATCATCTATATTGCCTCCCCAATCAGCATCACAATATCCTTGTAGTTGCTGAGAGTTCTGTTTTGAAAAGAGAACACCATGAGAAAAAGTGGATTTTATACATCGCAAGATATGCTTAACTGTTGCTCAATGTTTCTTTATTGGACTATGCATGATATGACAAACTTTATTCAGTGAGAAGGAAATATCAGATCTAGTGAAAGTGAGATATTGTAAGCCCCCAACAATACTTCAATAAAGACTTTCATCAAGAAATTGAGTGATGTCACCACTGTGCAATTTATTGCTCGGGAACATGGGAGTAGAAATATCATTGCAAGTTAGCATGTTACTACGTTCTAAGAGATCATGTATATATTTAGACTGAAGTAATAACAACCCATCAGATCTCCATGTAGCTTCAATACCCAAAAAGTAAATTGAGCTTGCCCAAGTTTCGCAAGGAGAATCATATTTCTAACTGTTAAAGCAATGAAGAAACAAGATGCATAAATGTTCCCAAGACTATAATGTCATCAACATAGATCAAACAAAATAGTTGTTTAGTTCCCATACTTCTAAAGAAGAGTGAAGAATCTATTTTAGAGCCTTGGAAACCAAGCTCACAGTCAAACACGTATTCCATACTCGAGGAGCCTGTTTAAGGCTATAGATAGACTTGTATAGCTTCCATATGTAATTAGGGTGATTAGTATCAACAAAACCTGGTGGTTGAACCATGTATACATCCTCATCTAGCTTACCATGCAAGAACGCGTTAGAGATATCAAGTTGATTAACAATCCATCCCTGTGACACGAAAATAGAAAGCAATAGTCAAATAGTTGTAGGTTTGACAACAGGACTGAAGGTATCATCAAAGTCAATTACAGAATGTTGATGGAAGCCTTTGGCAACTAGTCTGGCTTTATGTCATTCAATGGAGCCATTTGGTCTTTTTTTGTCTTGAAAACCCATTTACAACCAATGATATTCATAGCTTGATGAGGTGGAACAAACCTCCAAGTACCAGTTGCAATGAGCGCATTATATTTCATTAGACATAATAGATCTCCATTCAGGAATTCTAATAGCTTGAGCATAACATGTGGGATCAAGAGCAAGCCTACAAGAGGTAGAGAAGGACTGGATACGTTTAGGCTTGAGATCTCATGTCTGCGCTCTTGTAACCATTGGATGATTTCGAATAGGTGTAACTACATCCAACAAAATAGCATCACTAGAATTAGAGTTATTTGAAGAATCAACAACAACAACACCAATCAAATTATCAAGGCCTTGAACTTGCTTTATATGGACCAATACCAAGTGAAACATGAGAGACATGTGATGGAGATTGTGCAGGAGAACAGTGCACAGAGGATGGTGAATGAGTTGATTTGGGTTCTTGGATGGCAGGTGGTTGAGGTTGCAATATTGGTGGATGCATATGTGCAGCTGGAACAATATGAAGAGTGGGAATAGCAAGAGACAGACTTGTTTCAGACTTGGTAGACGCGGCACACACACCATCAACTTCTTGAAAAGGAAATACCTGTTCATCAAACAACACATGACGTGAGACAAAAAATTTGTTAGAGACACAATTATAACACTTGTAGCCTTTGTGGGTGTGACTGTAGCCAAGGAAGACACATGGATTTAAACTTGGACTTAATTTATTTTGCGAACGAGAACGAAGCCAAGGATAACATAAGAAACTAAAAACACGTAATTGATTGTAATCAATCTTATCACCAAACAAAATTTCATATGGAGTCTGATGATTTAACTGAGGAGTGGGCAACAGATTGATAACAAAGGCAGTCGTTTCAAATGCGTTTGTCCAAAATTTAGAAGGGACATGAGAGTGAAACAGAAGTGCACGACCAGTTTCAGTTACATGTCTATGTTTCCTTACGGCACACCCATTTTGTTAAGGGATATGTGGACAAGAAATATGTTGTGTTATTCCATGTGTGCGCAAATACGAAGTCAATGCTTGAATCTCCCCTCCCCAATCTGCCTGAAATTTTTTAATGGAACAACCAAAAAATTTCTTAACCAATAAACGAAATTGATGAAAAATATTAAGCACATCAGATTTGTTCATAATAAAATATATCCAAGAATATTTGCTAAAGTGATCAAAAAGTATAACATAATAACGAAAACCATCATTTGATATTTCAGGGGTTGGACCCCAAACATTTGAACAAATCAAATCTAAAGGACCACGAGCTGAATATTCCAACACTGAAAAAGACAACTTATGAATTTTACTCTTTACACAAGCCACTGATGAACCTGCGATAGTAGTTGGCGAGTCCAAGGAAGGATCGCAGCTTGGTCACCTTTGTAGGCGCCTCACACTCCTGGATCGCCCGTATCTTCGTCTCGCCCATCTATAGTTCGCCTTGGCTAATGATATGTCCTAAGAAGTGAACCTCGTGCTGGGCAAACTCACACTTCTCCCACTTGACATAAAGTTGGTTCTCCCGCAAGACTTGAAATACTCTTTTCAAGTGCTCCACGTGCTCTTCCAAGGTGTTGCTATAAATGACTATGCCATCCAGATACACCACCACGAACTGGTCCAAGTAGTGATGAAAGATCTTGTTCATCAGTGTGCAAAAGGTGGTGGGTGCGTTGGTTAAGCCAAAAGGCATCACCAACCACTCGTATGTTCCATATCTGGTCACGCACGATGTTTTTGGCTCATCCCAATCTGCAATGCGCACTTGGTAGTAGCCTTTCCGGAGATCCATCTTGGTGAAGTACTTGGCCTACCCCAATCTATCAAACAAATCTGCAATCAGCGGGATAGGATATTTGTTCTTGATTGTTAACTTATTGAGTGCCCAATAGTCGATGCATAAGCGCAATGACCCGTCTTTCTTCTTCTGGAACAACAATGGCGCGCGATAATGTGCCTTGGATGGACGGATATGACCGGCCTCGAGGAGCTCGTTCAACAACTTCCTTAGCTCCTCCGATTCGGGCAGAGCCATCCGTTAAGGTGCATGTGCGGGTGGCTTGGCTCCAACCTCCCACTCTATCTTGTGGTCTACCTCGTGCTTCAGAGGTAGAGTCTTTGACAGCTCGTCTGGCATCACGTCCTTGTTCTCTTCATGGACTTTCTTTATGATCGGTGGCAAGGACTCTATAGTACCATTGTCTTCTCCCAAACTTGCAATGGTAGCCAGGAACATCGATTCTCCTTTCTTTAGGCCCTTCAAAATCCGTATGGACAATAAGTGTGCGTGTCTTTCCTTCTTCGGCACCTTGACTAGATGTACCATGCATGACCCTTCTCGCTATATGACCATGAGTCGTTGGAGGTAGGGATCGATCATCGTTGGCAGTGCTGGAAGAAATCTGGCTCGAGGATGATATCAAATATATCTAGAGGAGCGACAGTAAAGTTCGTCTTTCCTTGCCACTTCTCTAACGTGATGTTTAATCCTTGGGCGACCGTGCACACGGGAGTCGGTGAAGCGTTAACCGTCTTGAGGCAGGTGTTTTTTGGCATGTAGTTCAACCTTAAACTCTCTGCCAATGTCTTGGTCATGATGTTTGCTTTGGCACCGGAGTTTACCATGGAACGAGCTGGTCGTCTATTAAGGCAGATGTCTACATACTGCATGCTGAAGTCTCTTGGCTTCTCAGTCTACTTCGGAATCGCACCGCATAATCCTACCATACCCAACTGCGTCGTGCCCCCATCCTGGCCTTGCTCTTATGCGTCTTTCTCCTTCCTTTCTCGTAGGATGGCACCAAGTTTCTTCATCTCGGGGCACCTGACATAGTTGTGCGGTCTACTGCATATGTAGCAACAATCTCCTTTGTTGATCTGCGCTCGCTTCTCCGTGTAATTTTGGCGCAAGAATAGCTTGTTGTCTGGCTTGTGGGGGTCGTGCTGCTTCGTGGGTTCCTGTTGCTCCTTGCTTCGACCATGATCTCCCCCACCTTTGGCATGAATACTTCTTGCATACCTGCCCTTCACCTTGTCATGTCGTTCATGCTTGAAATCCGTCAAGGACTCGTCTTGTGTGATGGCTTCATTTATGGTCTTGACGTATCACCATTCTAACTTTGTCTTGGCCCAATTCTGCAGTCCGTCCATGAAGTGGAACAACATGTCCTTATTTGTAAGTTTGGGAATTTGAAGCGTTAGAGTTGTTAAATCCTTCACATATGCCCCAATGCTTCCTGTTTGCTTTAATTTCTGGAACTTGTGCTTAACCTCGTACACAACGTTGTTATGGAAGAAGGCTTTCTTTAATTTTTCACGGAATTGCTCCCACGTGTTGATAGTGCATGTCCCCTTCCCAATCTCGGCCTCTTTGCGCCTTCACCATAGCATAGCCATCTCGGACAGATACAACACGACAATGTTGATTTTATTCTCGTCACTCCTCAACCGACTACACTTGAAGTGCCATAGAAAGCTTTCCACCTCTTGACCATCACAGACGCCTTTGAACATGGGTAAATTGGGAGCCTCGACCCTGGTCTCCCTATCACAGTCAGGTGATATAGATCCTCTAATGTCTACGCCTTCCTTGAGTGTTTTCACTTCGGCCTTCAGCGTCACGATCGTGCTAAGCGCGTCCATAAGCCGACACTCTAAGGAAGTGATGGTCTCCTTCATCTCGAACTCAGCCTGCTGGCGACCCTCCACTACTTACGAATCTTCTTGATCTCTTCAAGGGTGAAGTACTCAAGGGTCTTGAACTTGATGTCAACCACATATACTCGCCGGCCTAATATCTCCACGGCCTGCCTTACCACTTCCATCCTTGCGACCCATTCTTCTTCAGCGGTGACGTCTATGGCGTCTTATCCTAATTCATCGTCACTTTCTTCAATGGTCGAGGGCAAATGAGATGTTAGCGCCTCGCTAGGTGTGGGATCAGACAACACCTCCTCATTACCTTTGATGTTTCTTCCCCTTTCAGTTCTTCTTTCCACCATCCATACGGACGTTGGTGGTACTAGCATCGTTTACGTCTCTTTCGGTAGCCATTTCCTTAGTATCAAACCTCGCTCTGATAGCACGTTGCTACGAACTTAGAGTATTTGCTAAAGCTCCGTGCGACCCTTGACGACTTACTCACTAATCTTTCAAGGTCTTGTAAGCTCAAGGAAGCCTTTAAGACTTAGATCGCTAAGAGAATGTTTGGTAAAGACTTAAAAAGAACAAAAATGAGAGCTTTGAAGAAGACTTTGTATATTGCTTGGAGAATACTTTACAACTTGAGTGATGATTTGCGAAATGAGGGGCGCCTCTATTTACACTACTTCCTAGGGACTAAAGTACAATTAATATTTACTTTACAAATCCCTAAAATATTTGCACTTTGGTCCCCTTTCTAGAGAATTCTACACTCTCTAAGGACTTTCTTTAGCCTTCTTGAGGATTCCAAAAGGTTCTAGAGTCCTCCGCACAACTCTAAAACGTTCTGCCCCTATCCGGACGGGGTATTAGGCTGGAATTGTGACGTAACATCACACTAAGCTCTTAAAGATCATATAAATTATTTATGCTTGCAGGCTAGTGTGAAGGGTTGCTAAACCTATTTGGCACACATCTTCAGAATCTCAGTTTAAAGTCCCCTTCCATTGAGTCAATCCCTATAATGTTGGAGATTCTAGAGGTATTTCTTACGGATGTGCTTGATATACCTTTAAATTGAGATATTAATTTTCGCATAGACTTTGAGTCGGCACTTTTCTAATCTCTATTCCTCCTTATCGTACTGTAAAACGAGTAATTAAATTAAAAAAAATATAAATCTATTGTAGAGAAATGTATTACTTTCATCCCAAATTAGTGATTAGATAAGGTGATTATATATGTGCCCGTTTGGCCATAAATTTTCCAAATAATATTTGGGAAAAATTTGGCAAATAATGTTTGTCCATACAATTTGCCATTATTTGGCAAATATCTCAAATTTCCAATTACTAGTTTTTTCTAGTATTTGGGCCAAAACTCATTATTTGGGATATTTTAAAAATAAAAATTTTATCCCAATCTTTTATCTTTTACAAAAACACCCTCTCTAGTAGTTGCTTGCATTGTATTACATAATTTTTTATGTGAACACCAAAATAGTGATGGAATATTTAGTAAATATTAAATAATGATATGATTGTTGATGAAAATGATTAAAAATTGGCTCTAGGTAACAAAGTCATGTGCTTTGTTTACTTCACGATGTATGGAATAATTCTTGTTGCACTCACTCCAAATTACCACATTGCTTTAGTATCGTGGACACTATTTATTATTGTTGTAACGAACATTCAATTGACTTGTAATACAAACTTTTAGTTAGTTTTGATAGTTTTTAAAACTTGTGTGTATAAATTATACTTTTCTAAAAAGCTGAAATATATTTTCCAAATTTTATGGCCAAACATATGGTGTTATTTCACCAAAATTTTCACTCAAATAATATTGCCAAGAATATTTGAAAGTCTATGGCCAAACGCTAGCTATATTTGAAAAAGAAAAAAGAATTAGTGTACAAGATAAGAAAATAAAAACAAAATAAAAATAATAACATAGTTTATTTTGGAATATAAACAGAGTATTGAATTAAAATTGATTGTAATATCTTGGGAAAATGAACAAGTACTGTCCTATATTATGATCGAAATTTTAGAGACACGTCTTAACTAAATTAAGGTTCTATTACCATTTGAATCCATTTTTCTAAATTTTATACACGTTTTTTACTTATGTGACATTCAAATATTTTCCTCGCGACTCAATTGCAAGAAATCACGGAGTGTGTTACGTATGATAAAAAATGTATAAATTAAAAAAAACAACTTTAATTTAATTAAAATATGTCTCTAAAATTTCGTTCTGTTTAATGTACTATGTGTGTATTTTCCCTTATATCTTATATAAATAAAAATGCAGGGAGGGTTCACATTTGAAAACTTTGAAAGTGAACCGCGGCTACACAACAAGTAATAAATTATAGCCCCAAATTGAAACATTTCCACTCACTTCTCTGTTTACTAAGTCCCTTTCTTTCCCCATATCTCTTCTCTTGTCCCTCACTAAGCACACATAAAAAGAAATGGATTCTTCATCCCCCATTACTGTTCAAAAAGCTCTAAAATCCCAAGAATCAGCTCCACAATCTTCACCAAAGCCACAATCTTTGAAGAAAAGCTTTGTCACTTCTCTAATGGAAGCAACTACTTTACGCACCCCATCTTTTAAAGAAGACTCTTACTTCACTTCTCACCTTAAACCCTCTGAAAAGAAAGCATTACAAGAATTGAAAGACAAGCTTCAATCTTCTTCTTCTTCTTGTTCCATGTGGGGTATTCCACTTTTAGGTGGAGATGAAAAGGCTGATGTCATTCTCTTGAAATTCCTCAGAGCAAGGGATTTTAAGGTTTCAGATTCACTTCATATGTTAGAAAAGTGTCTTTCTTGGAGAAAAGAGTTTGGTGCTGACACCATTTTGGAAGAAGATTTTTCAGGATTTAAAGAACTTGAAGGAGTTGTTGCTTATATGAATGGTTATGATAGAGATGGACACCCTGTTTGTTACAATGCTTATGGGGTTTTTAAAGATAAAGAAATGTATGAAAAAATCTTTGGGGATGAAGAAAAATTGAAAAAATTCTTGAGATGGAGAGTTCAAGTTCTTGAAAGAGGAATTGAACAACTACATTTCAAGCCTGGTGGAATTAATTCCATTATTCAGGTAATCAACGGCGGAGCTAGTAGCCTGTATGCGGGTTCTACTTAAAAATTATCGTTATAAAATTTAAAATTCACAAAGTTTGAAATCGTAGCTTCGCCTTCGCAGGTAACTGATCTCAAAGATATGCCTAAGAGAGAACTAAGGGTTGCTTCAAATCAAATTTTATCTCTTTTTCAAGATAATTACCCTGAAATGGTTGCTCGTAAGGTAAATCTTTCTTTTTATTTTGAGTAAAAATCTTCATCTTTTTTTTCCTCCATAAATTGTCTTTAACTTTTAATATTTTTTTAGATATTTATCAATGTGCCATGGTACTTCAGTGTGTTGTATTCAATGTTTAGTCCATTTCTGACTCAAAGAACCAAGAGCAAGTTTGTGATATCCAAGGAGGGAAATGTTGCTGAGACATTATACAAGTGGGTATTTTTTTAAATTGCATTATAGTACTAATTAATTGTTGGCTTATATATATAAAAAATGTTTCTTTTTTTTGTCTTTTTTGCTGTCTGTTTTCGTATAATGATCTTTGAAATGCTTCTGTTTTGTTTGTTTCTTGATTTTCTTTAATCATTTTTAGATTTGATTATTCTAAAATTTTGAAATATTTGTTGTGATCAGATTCATAAGGCCTGAGGATATACCTGTTCAGTATGGTGGATTGAGTAGACCTACTGATTTACAAAATGGCCCCCCAAAACCAGCTTCTGAGTTTACTGTCAAAGGAGGAGAGAAAGTCAATATTCAAATTGAAGGCATTGAGGTGCATTATTGCTCATCTCATTCTTTTCCTACTTTTGGTTTATTTTGAATTAACAGACTCAATTATTTGTTTGTGTCAAATTTTGAAATTACAGCTTCACTACTCTAGCTGTACATAGGATACTCAATTATTTAACCTTCTAATTAAAGTAGATCCCACATGTGGTCATTTTTAATGATTTTACATTATGCCTATCTTAATGTCCTTGACCCATGCTTTCACACTATATGCTTGTGTGATTAAACAAGGATCAAAGAAGAGTTTAATAATAGGTAATTATTAAGGGACCCTCCTCCCTGGATTCCACGTATCGAATTACACCGAGTATATTATTGTTGTTGTTCTCAATGGACTAAAAGGGAAATAGTGCAGTGTTGTTGATATGCCTACACTACATTAAAAATGAGTTTTAGTGGGAATTGACACTCTTTGTATATGTTCTTATAGGCTTTAACGACATTGGATCTAATGACACTTAACAACAAAGACTTTAGCATTATGTGTATTTATTTCTGCTAAAAGTTATTTTTGTTGTACTGTTAGTTAAGGTATTTGAGGATGTTATTGAGTGGTTATGAATATTGAAACAGGGTGGTGCAACAATAACATGGGATATAGTAGTAGGAGGATGGGACTTGGAGTACAGTGCAGAATTTGTACCAAATGGTGAAGGCAGTTACACAATTGCTGTTGAGAAGCCAAGGAAAATTGCAGCCAATGAAGAGGCAATTCACAATTCATTCACTTCAAAAGAAGCTGGAAAAATGGTGCTTTCTGTAGACAATACTGCCTCTCGAAAGAGAAAAGTTGCAGCCTATCGATACATTGTCCGCAAATCTGCAACTATTTCAGCCTAAAATGAAGCAAATCTATGTGTTTTTTTTTAAACTCACTTTATCTAGGAGTACTTGTTTTTACATTTTTGTTGATGAATGTTTGGGCAAGTTAGTAGTAATATGTTATGTGATAGTGTGCTAGTATGAATGATATGAATGTATAAATGGTGGTATTATATTGCTTATTAGTACTACTACTAAACTAATATGAAGTGAAAAAGCATGTTAATTAACTTCTGCTAATATATGGATTACCACTTCCACTTGATTTGTGGAAGTTTTTATAAAATGTTGTACTTATTTTCAAAATTTTGTTTTGGTGTGGTGATAATTTGCAGATGTGGGTCAGTGAGTAAAGACTTTAGAGAGCAAAATGTCTAGATTTGAAAAGGAATTGAGTTGGTGTGTTTTTTGTTGAAAAAAATTTCAGTTTTATGGTCAGGCATGCTTTTTTGGGAAGTGTAAAAGAAGAAAACTTTGGAGCAGGAAAGAGTGGATGTGGACTGAACTCTGGAGTTTTCCTGAGGCCATATCATATGGCAAGATTTTGGATGAAATTATTAAAGCAGACTAGTGAGTAGTGGGGTCAATAATACTGTGCTTCTCTTGTTTGTCTCATACTTATTATAATTCAAATTTATAGATTAGGTGAATTCACATTACACTACATGAAAAGACAAATATAACAAATTATTTCTCCACCTTTAGTCAAATGTTTTAGATTTGAGTCTTTTTTTGTACGAAGTCTCTTTTGTTAGATAACATTTATCCCTCGACGTGGAACTTTCTAGTATGAATTCAAATTTAGTTTTAATTGGGCATGTTTGAAGTTTGAACCATAGGTTGAAAGAGAGACGAATTTGACAGGTAAAAAAGGCATTTTGAAGTATTTTTGAAATGTCGAGGATATTTTTGACCTTTTATCATGTATTATTTAATTTAAATGTTGTAGCGAATACACCTTAGTTTTAGTGAATCGTAGAAAATTATACAATTTATATATAATTAATTTTTTTTATGTAGATATTAGAACTACCTTCTAGTTCGTAGGTGCATATTTTCAGATCAATGAAAATTCTGATCCAGTCACAAAGTAATATCAATATGCATAGTATTTCACTATTTTGGGTGCAGGATGTGCAAAATTAGAGTTTTGCTGTTACACTTCTGTTTGTTTTTGGGTTACTGCAATGATATGCTGCTTGGCTGTTTCTGATCTAATGAACTCTTTATGTTTGCCTTATTCTATTGTGTTACAGTGACTTTCAACAGACTCGAGGTTTGTCAGTTTTTGCCATAGGTTTTCTGTAATTTATGATATTTATTTTAATCAACTTTTTTACTATTATAAGCTAAAGATGAAAAGAGAAAAAGAAAATCATTTAAATTTCAATCAAGTCTTGTGAGTGTGAAACAGTAAAAGTTTCACGTGGAAGTACCATACGTAATATGTAAAAAAATAACTCATTAAATTCTCTTTCAAAATTGGTCTTCATATTGAATGTGTCCACCTCTTCACAATCCTTCTTTAAAGATTTTAAGGTACATTTGTAGCTACATACTTTTGTGAGCTTCTTTAGATTACTATTTTTGTGGATAATGTTGAGAATGAAAAAATACTATAGGTAACTTTGTGTAACATCTCTAAGTTGTAAGTATAGGTGTGACACTAATATAGGTTGTAATGTACGGATAGAAGTGTTATACTCTAAATCAAAGGTTTTAAATTTGAGCCCTGGATGTAGAAATTCCGCTGGAAAAGTCACTCTTAAATGGGCTCTGCAGTGTCAAAGCTTTAATATGTATTTTAAAGGGCAACTTTCACATATAGCAAACAAAAAATTCATATTTGTATGCTATAACAAACTTTGCATAATTGCGCTCCGTAGCAAACATAAAAACTGTATAATTCGCTGGCCTAAATTGTATAATTCGTTGGCCTAAATTGTTTAATTCGCTGCCCTATTTCGCTGCAATTGTATAATTTGCTTTGCATACAGTTGAATCGAATTAAAATGTATGTATATTGCATAATTATAAGTGTATAGCAAGAAGATATATGTTTTTCTCGCTTTATACAAAAAACATAAACACAATATATACACTTCTGTTGTATAAAGCTAGAGAAAATTGTATTTCACTGCAATTGTATAATTCACAATTGTATAATTCGTTGGCCTCTTTCTTTGCAATATTTGAAGTAAAATGTTTGTAAATTGTATAATTAAGTGTATAACACGAAAATATACATTTTTGCATGTGTATATACAATTTCTCTCGCTTTATACAAAACAGAAACATAATTATACACTTCTGTGTATAAAGCGAGAGAGGCGAGCGAGAATGGAGAGTGGCGAGCGAGATTTTTAGGAGAGAGACGCTGGCAAATTTTAGCTAATGTTTGCTATGGAGCACAATTAAATCAAACCCTACCTATTCCATTTAATTTAGGTTATTAGTTTGCTATTATATACAATTTTCCCTATTTTAAACACCAGGTGAGAAATCAAAATAAAAGAAAAATATACGTGAATGTGAAAAAATTAATTTTTTCAAAAGAGGCTTACATTTATTTAAGTGACAATTTTTTAATTTGCAACTTCTTAGGGAAAAAATATTAGCTTTTGAGAAGACTTGAATTTATTTGTTTTAAGACAATTTTGTCATTATAGCAAGATTATGGTTTCATTATATTAACTTCAATTACCTTCTTAGTATGTTTTTTCTCATACATAAAAGGTAAGGGACATGCCTATTTTATTTTTATGAGCAATTATTTTTTGTGAACTTTAATTTTTAGTTACAAGTGCACGTATTTAATTAGGGGTGTTGTGAACCTTCAATAGTGACCGGCATAAACTATTTGCACCCTAGTAGAGTTATAATCGTTTTTGAGACAATGACTTGTCATGACATAATATTTGTATGCTAAGTTATTTTTGTTTTCTTCTTGGTTGTCAATATTATTATACAATATTGATAAATGATTATTTTTTTGAACAAAATGCTGCTTGATCTATCAAGCTCAAGCATTTAGACAACAAAAATTTTAAATATCAATCACATTTCTTAAAATTTTATTTGAAAAATTAGAAGTTAACTATGTTAGGAAAAATACCATAACATTGATATTAGAATGGAATTATAAAATAGTAAATAACTTTATCACAAACATTGTGTCGTGGCAAGCCATTGCCTTGAAAGCGATTTCGGCTCGATTCTGGTGCAAATTGTTGTAGCCGGTCGCTCCCCAAAGTTCCACAGTTACTTTCTAACACGTGCACTTGTGGCAGAAAGTTTGGAGATAGCCCAAAACCAATTGCCCAAGAAATATTCTAAGAATAAGATAAGAAGAAAAGAGAGAAATATTTTTCTCTTCTTTTTGTTTGTGTTGGTAGGGTTCTCTTATGTTCCCTCAAAGCCTCTTCTTATATAGGACTGCAAGAGAGGGAGTTGAAAATAGGAGAGTTTAATTTTTAGAAACCTATTGTCAAGGTTAATGACATTATAGATCATTCCATCACTTTCGTTTTTGGAACAGATGTATCCTCTCCATTAAAACGTATTATGCATTTGTCTTTTTACATTAAATTTAGTTAATAAAGTTGAATAATTAACTCAACAATCCCCCACTAATGCAAAGACAAAGGGTATGAACAAATTTTGGACAAAAGGAAGGAACATGTACTTAAGTGTCAATATCTTTCGAGTTAAATTTGTTAAAGAATGACAAAAGTCTCATATCGGTGATTAATGAGATGGGTGAACTCCTTATAAGGTTTGGGCAATCTTACGCCCTTAGAGCTAACTTTTGGGGTGTGAGTTAGGACTAAGAGCTAATTTCACATGGTATCAGAGCAGAGTTCGTCTCACTCGATGTTGGGCCCCCCAAAATTAAAAATTGCCCACACACCAGCTGTTAAGCACTGGGCATGAGGTGGGGTGTTAAAGAATGACAAAGTTAATAAGATGGGTGGACTCCTTATAAGGCTTGAACAATCCTCCTCCCTTTGAGCTAACTTTTGGAGAGTGAGTTAGGCCTAAGACCTAATTTTACAGAATTGACACGTAGTGATATGATGCAACAACTTATTGTTCACAAAGTGAAGAGAGCTGAGCGGATTTAAATTAAGAACCCATAACACATACTATATCCTTAAATTTTAAGCAACCTCCGCGATAAAAACAAAGTGCTTTTGTGGTCATGCACACACACCTTGGGTCTTATGAGTGCTCTAGAACCCAAGTCTATCTTAAATCGACCACTTTAAGGCTATAGAATCATTAAGAGCAAAGTAAGCTCAACCTTATAAAACATTGCCTTACGCCATAGTATTAGTTTCCTTTTCGAGCCCTTGGGCATAGGAACTGCCAAATTTCTTTTTGACCTTACATATTCCAAGGAAATAACACTCAGTTTCAACAACTATTTAACTGCACCATGTCTGATGAGGATATGTCTTTTTTTTTTCCATTGTACACACTATTTTTGGCAATTCCAATTGATACTTGTGAGTCACAGTAAAGAGAGACTAGTGATGTTTGTATTACCCACAGTGGCATATCCTCCAAAAGATTTCTCAGCCACTCAGCTTCTTCCCCTTCCAACTCGAGAGAAATGAATTCAGATTCCATGGTAAAATGTGCTATATAAGTCTGTTTGAAAGAGTTCCACGAAATAGCACCTGCACCCAAAGTAAACACGTAGTCATTGGTGGAGCTAACTTCATCATTGTTTAGTTACCTAATTTGCATCACAAAAACCTTCTAAAACAGCAAAAAATTTGTTATAATACAGACACCAATTCATAGTACCTCTCAAATACCTTTGCAATCGATAAAGAGCATTCCAATGTTCACTACTGGAATTATGCGTATATCTACTCAATCTACTAACAACATAAGCTATATTAGGTCGAGTATAGTTCATGAGAAACATTACACTCCCAATTATTTTAGCATATTCAGTTTGAGAAACACTAGATTCTTTATTCTTCTTCAAGTGTATGCTAGGATCATAAAGAGTTCTCACTTGAACTACATCAAAACAGTCAAACTTTTTCAACATATTTTCAATATAATGAGACTGACACAAAGAGAAACCATTAACAGTTCTTTGGATTTTAACTCCCAAAATCACATATGTTTTACCAAGGTCTTTCATTTCAAATTTAGAAGATAAAAAGTTCTTGTTCTCATTAATAACATTCCATTAGGGCCAAAGATTAATATGTCATCTAAAGATAAACATATAATGACACAATATTAGCCTATCATCTTAGAATAAACACGTGTATCAGATTAATTTACAACAGAATCATTATCCACTAATATGATATTAATTTTTTTATACCATTGCTTAGGTGATTGTTTTAGTCCATACAAGGTTTCTCAGTTTACATACTTTAACCTTTTGCCCTAAAACCATATAACCCTCAGGTTGAGTCAATAGATCTCTTCCTCTAAATCACCATTTAGAAATGTTATTTTGACATTCATTTGATGTACCACTAAGTCGTGAACGACGGCCAAAACAATAAGAGTTCTAATGATCGCTATTTTAGTCACAGGAGAATAAGTATCAAAGTAATCAACCTTTCTTTTAGTTAAAACCCCTAATCACAAGTCTAGCCTTATATTTCTCAATTGTACCATCAGGTTTTAATTTCTTCTTAAATATCCACTTTCTAGTTTTGGGTTTACAACCTTTAGGTAAATCATACAAGTTCCAAGTGTGATTAGAAACTATAGAGTCTAATTCACTTTTGATAGCCTATTTTTAAAATATATAACATCCATTGATCTCATTGCTTCATCAGAAGTCTTAAGGTCTTCGTCTATTAAATATATAGACACTAATTCGTCATTTAAAATATTGATATCAAAATTTTCAGTTACGAAAGTAGTGATAAAATCAGAATCAAAACTAGTCTCAGTTCTAAGTCTTTTACTCCTTCTGAGTTCATTTTCATGCTCATTAGAAATAACATTAGAAGAAGGAACATCATGAGAATTGTTTGACATAGATGCAGAAGCATTATTTTGCACATCACACGAATATTATGTTTCAAAGGAAAAATATGCTAAAAAAACTCTGCATCTCTAGATTCACCAATAGAATGATCACTTAGAGACATAAATCTATATTCAACACTATTTTGAGCATAATCAATAAAGACAGTATCAGAAGTCTTAGATCCAACATTTTCTCGTTTAAAATTAGGTAGACCAACCTTTAGCCAAACACCCCCACACTTTCACATATTTCAAGTTAGGAGCAAACCCTTTTCACAACTCATATGAGGTCTTGTGTAACTTCTTATGCGGGACTCTATTAAGAATATAACATGTAGACAAGACTGCTTCTCTCCACATATTGTCAGATAGACTAGAGCTTAAAAGCATAGAGTTCATCATTTCTTTAAGGGTCTTATTTTTTCGTTTGGCTATACAATTTTGTTAGGGAATATAGGGAGCACTAACATCATGTATAATATCATTTTTGTAACAAAAATATTCTAGAGTTTTAGTACTATATTCACCGCCTTTATCAGATCTAAACCTCTTGATTTTTCTGTCTAATTAATTTTCCACTCCTGATTTGAATTTCAAAAACATGCTCTCAGTCACATCTTTAGTCTTAAGAAGATATACCTTATGTGTCCAGAAAATTCATCAACAAAATTAATGTAATACTCTCTCCATTTCAAAAGGAATGCCCCTATTTTATTTTTAGTTTGTTTAAAAAAGAATGACCCCTTTTCTTTTTTGGCAACACTTTAACTTTAACTTCCCACGTGGAATGTTTAAGACCACAAGATTAAAGGGTATTTTGGTACATTTGACATAACTTTAATTTAGAACCACAAGATTAAAAAGTCTTCTCTCTTTTCATAAACTCCGTATGCTTTTTGAAATGGAGGGAGTACTTTTTTTCACCTTTGCTTACAATGTTCTTTGAAATTTGCTAATATGAATGTATTAATTCAAGTAATTCAGTCTTTCTACTAATAACAAATTTGAAAGTTTTCTTGGAATGCTTTGCTTCTACACACACAGGGCATTTAGAAACATCAATAGTTTTTATCATAGAAAAATTCTTTTTCTAAGATTTTTAATAGAAGCAATATTAACATGACCTAGTCTAACATGCCACAAATTAATCGACTCAACAAATAATCAGGATTTAAAATGCTTGCATTATTGACAATCTCTTGAACAATGATCAATACAAATAATCCTCCACTAAGATATCCCTTCCCAACAAAGTCTTCCCTGCAAGAAATTATTATTCTATCAGCTTCAAAAATAAGTTTAAGGCCTACTTTGTTGAGAAGTGCTCCGGATACTATGTTTCTACGGAGGGAGGGAACATACAAAACATTGCTCAAGGATAATATCTTTCCAGAAGTTAGTATAAATAAAATTTTCGTTTATACATTACTATAACAGTAGTGGAGTTACCCATATATACACACTCTCCATCATTAGACTCCGTTAAGTTATGGAATAACTCTTAATTGGCACAGAAATGTATTGAGGCGTCTATATCTAGCACCCAGTCAATTTTGTTTGCCACCAGATTTGCCTCAACGACTACAACAACAATCATTTCATTACCCTCAACAAGATTGTCTTGGTCATCACTTTTCCCTTCCTATATTTAAGTCCTGCCTCTTTCTTTGATAGCACCTGACAGCTCTGTGACCAACTTTTCCACAAACAAAGCCCTTAATTTTTTGAATTTGACTCTGCGACTTGTTAAACTAATTTTTCTTCTTCATAAGTTCCTTTTTCAAGACTTTCTTTTATTTTTCTTTGAACCTGTCTTTCACAACAATACCAGAAGATTCAACAAGATTAGCTTTAGAAGAATTAAGTGAAAGTTCTTCCATTTTATTATTGAGACGGTTCACCTCTTAAGTCCTCATGTGACTAATAAATTTTTGAAGGGTTAAATTCTTTTTGTTATATTTTAATTGATTTCTATAATCACTCCAAGATGGTGGAAATTTTTCAAGCAGAACATTAACCTGAAATATCTCACACATCTTCATGTCCTCGTTGAGAACAACAAAAATCAAGTTCTCATATTCATAAACTTATTTCATTATTGGCTTATTATCAACTATTTTGATTTTAATCCATTGTCCGACAACATATTTTTTCTTTCTAGCATCATCATCACCATATTTCTTTTCCAAACTATCCCATATTTCTTTAGCAGATTTATAGGTAACAAATAAATCAAACAAAAGGATTAGTCATGTGATATAGCAAATGCCCTCTCATGGTTCTACTATCATTTTCAAACTTCTTTTTAACAACATCAACAACAGTTATAACATTGCTAGATCAGTAATGGCGTTAGAACCATTCATAGAAGGTTCTTTAAATAAAACATAATCAACTTCTACTTGTTCAAAGAAAATTAAAAATTTTTGTGATCATTGTTTAAAATTATTTTCATCCAAATGCTCAAGTTTTGACAAATCAGAAAAAATTTTGTTCAAAGAAATAGCCATTTAAATTGTTAGGAAATTGCTTTCAAATTGTTAGGAAAAAATACTACAATATTGATATTAGAATGAAATTATAAAATAGTGAGTAACTTATAACAAACATTGTGTCTTAGCAAGCCACTGCCTTGAAAGCGGTTTCGACTCGACTCCTGTGCAAATCGTTGTATCCGATCGCTCCCCAAGGTTCCACAGTTACTCTCAAACACGTGCACCGATAACGCTCAAACTTACTTCTCAAATAAAAAGTAAAGCGGTCGTATCAAGTAAAGAACCCAACTAATGAGGTTGGGGTCGTTCCCACGAGGAAAATAATTCAGACTTAACTTCAATCCATTACTACTATTATCTAGTCAATTGTTTCCTTGGAAAATAAAGACAATAAAAATGGGGATTTTTACTTCTAAATGAATGAAAATAACTAGCTAAATTAAAGGAGACAACTAACAACTTCAAATGGTGGACTTTAATCAATTATAAAAGTAACTAGTTAATTCTAACTATAACAATTCTTTCCTAGTATCCTGCATGCAAAGTGATAAGTTATGTATTTCTAAATCCTTGGTCCGGCATCTAGAAAATTTCACTTCTCACCTTGGTCCGGTTACGTGTGTTGCTATACTAACCCTTACCTTTACCTCATATTAAGCATTGTATTCGATATTTGACTAAGTTATTACCTCGTACCAATCAATACTAGCCTATTAGATAGTATACACTAAATCTATGTTGATAATTCTTTTCCTATTATCTACCTCCTTGGTCCGGCAAGTAGCATTAAGACGAGTTCTAATGTTGGCCATCCGTTAAAAAGACTTCTTAGCGAAAGAATTATCAATACATGCAAGAGACTATTCTAGAATTGTTATATTAGTTAGGTTTTACCTCATTATTCACCTATGGTTCCCACAACACTAGTTATGGAGTTTAGTTACCCATAGTCATAATCACAATATTCATATATATATAATATAAGAATTCATGCACTTACTTCAATGAGAAAGAATAAAATCCAGAAATTTACTTGATTAATCGACAAAATCACCAACAATCAACTCCAGAGAAAAGTGTAATAAATTAAAGTGTAATAATCAAAATAATCTCTCAACAAAAAATCTAACATAAAGGTGTATATATAAACCAAGAGTCTAACTATATGAGAGTCTAATCACCAAGAGTCTAACTATAAGAGAGTCTCATCACCAAGAGTCTAACCCCAAAACGAGGTTTTTCGAACTATTTAATAAAAAAACAAAAACCTAATCAAGAAGGACTCTATTTTCTGAAAATCTGTCAAAACACGGCTGGATCGACGGACCTCGCGATGGGTCATCGTGGTCACGACGGGCCGTTATGGACTCCGTCGTCCCATACTTTGCAAATTTTTCTGTTGCTCTCTTCATTACCCTCGACGGCAGGTATGACAGATCATCACAGGCACAACGGTCCATCGAGGGTCTCCGTTCCATAATACTTAAACTCTTGGAATTTGGGTACTGGGACTACTTCTCTGATATTCACGACGAACCAGCAAGACGGACCGTCATTGCTACGACGGTCCGTCACGCACCCCGTAACCCCACACTTGGTCAGCCTTCCCCATCTTCCTTCGTAAGCTTTACTACGATGCCACCTACGGACCGTCACAGTCACGATGGACCGTCACAAGCTCCGTAGGTGGTACTTTTCTGCATTTCTTGCTCAAAAACTTTCGTGTTCATCTTTAGATAGATTTTCTACAAATAAAGAGAAACTTACATAAAAATTAATACAAAAAGACTTTTGGACACACACTAAACTTTAGTAAAAAGCATAAAAATACCGTGAAACCACGGTATATCAACCCCCTCAACTTAAATTCGTTGTTTGTCCTCAAGCGACGCACTATGACTCACTACAAAATCTTTGTACAATAGTATCCATGTTTTATCTTTGGCAATCATTTGGCTATCAATCCTGATCACTCTCATCATATTTATGCATGCTATCACTATTAGGCTTGAATTATGTGGAATCAGACCATGACAGAGACTCACCACGCACTAACACCTATCCTCTTCAATTTCTCACCGAGGTGCTAATATTTTCGGTATTGCAACTAGTGTCCTAACTTCAAAACAACATCCTCATTTTTCACACAATGATTTCAGTTTGAGTATAAGGATTACTTTTCAACACGCACTCTCAGAACAAATTCACAACTCATTCATACATATTGCTATAAGCTTGCCCTTATTTTCATTGTTTTATGTTCGCTATACAACTCTTAGGATCACGATAGGACTTTCTTTGCTTGTAACATAGGCTCAGGGTCAGTTAGGGTATATTTATGTATACTTTAGTGACTTTTCGCCCTCCTTTACATATCGGCTAAACATACCACTTTTTATCATTTTATTTCGTCCAGTTTCTCATATTCTTTCACCTTGCTATTTTCCCTTCTTTCTTCATTTGTGTAAGTGGATCTCTTCTTTTCTTGCTTGTATTTATTGTATTTTTTTAATTATTATTTCACTTTTCTTTCAACTGATTTAGTTACTCTACTTTTGTTCTTTCTCTCTCTTTGTTCTTTCAACCTCACTTTGCAGAGCATTCCTCATAATAGCCACCCTCAACTCATGGCTTTGCCATGAGTCGAAGTACACAATACCCAAAGTTGGGTCAGGGCCATAAAAATGTTGTTTACTGCATTAGCCACCCTCAACTTATGCTTTTGGCATAAGTTGAGGTGCACATGTCCAAGGAGGGACCAGGGCCAACACATTATTCCCAAAAAAGAATAGTTGGGGTGAAAAAGAAAGGTCTAGTTTAAGCTCAAATCATTGGATTAAAGAAGGATTAATTTTAGTTTTTTTTTATTTAGGCTAAAAATGGGCTATTTTGAACAAGGGCCTATGATCCTTTCCTAATTGTCTATTACAACTTACTTTTAGCAGGACTAACCAGGCAAGTCTTAGCTCAGTACAAATAGTGGACTATTCAAATCTTTATCACACTCACTTGACATCTCATTACTCTACCAGATTATCAGACACCTAGTTTAAATTTTACACTTAGGGTCATGCAGTGGTGTACCTCTATGTCATGCTTAGAGCCACACTTTTATCAATTACTATGCCTAGTCATGCATCATTTTCATTTCATCGGGATATTATTTTAGCCATCATGCTTCAGAGTTAAACTATGTACACAAGATATAGACATGCCGCTTTAACAGAAAAAATAATCAGTCTCTTGGGGAAAAAGAACACATGCAAGAAAATCCAAAAAGAGGATAGTGAATTGGGATACTCAGACTTCACCCTAGCATTCACTTTCCATTTACCCCACCCTCAACAAAAAGACATGCAATTGTCCCCAATGCATAAAAAAATTGAAATACGAGAGTGGTAGGTGAAGCAAACCAAAGACGCAAAGCGCCGACGATCAGCAAGCTGGTGGGTTCGGTTCCCCGAAACCCACTACCTCTGTAATCTGGATACCCTCAGTAGTGTCCTTAGCAGCAACAACACTATCAGCAGTGCCTCCCGCTATCTCCACATTTCTGGAGCTAGATGCCCCAACAGCTGACTCTACGGCCCTTATCCGAAGCACCTCCTCATCAGTAAGCGAGGCTCTCCTCGCAGCCCTCATCTCACGGCGCTCCTTCTTCCGTGCTCTAGCCTCATCCTTCTCTCGACCCCTACGCCTCTTGGCATGATCTCAAGGGGGAGTTGGTGTAATCTCAGAAGTGGCGAATAAGGCCACCATCACTGTGTCCTCAGCAGGCTCTGCATAAATGCCCTCAGACTCAGGCACCCTAGCCTCTAGGATCATATTAATGTCTGCTCGAAGACTCTCGACCGCAGCCTGAAGGGTCGACACATCCTCTTGAGGGGCTGGCCAGGCTAGCACCTACAACTCAAAAGCGACCAAGCGCTGATGAACCTCAGCGATCTTCCGCTCTGTGTGCTGGACCATTCTCTTCTCCAAGCACTCTTCTGCCTCAGCAATAGACCTCTGCATCCAAGGCTGGATGTGATGCAAAAGTGTAGCCATCTGTGCCTCAAGTTTCTGGACCCTAGCAAGCAGGACCAGAGCGGGGAAAGGGGATGAGCGAGTGGAGCTCGGGGCAGTGCTACTACCCGGGATAGACTCGACTGCGGTAGTGTCAGTGGTTTCAGAAGCAGCCTGCATAGTCGCGCGAGCCTGTGCTACGTATCAGCCAGATTGTCACCAAGTGGAGGCAACTCTGTACGGGGCCCTCTGCGTGGAGCCAATTCATTGGCCTCATCCCTGATGAGGCCGATATCAACAGTGCCCAGTGGGGTCTTGAGCTGATCAATGTGCCAGATGGGCACACCTGCGGACCTGCATAAAGAAAATATCATGCACGGGAAAGGGTAAGTAGTTGTGACCTTAAAATTCCTCTCGTGCATCACCGCCTGTAGAAGCCAAGCAAGGTCCTCCTCAAACCCAGCTATCATCGCCGCCATTAGTTATTGCACGATCCCATGTGACTATATTATCAGCGGCTGTGGGGGAAAGACAGTGGCAGACAATCAACCATAAGAACTTCGCTGTGAAGGTCATATTAGCCTTCTTGATGGCTCCCTTTGGCTCGGTTACCCAGTTGGCACCCTCTCCATCAACAGACAAGTGCAGGGCCATCCACCTCTTGGTGGCCTCTCTCAGTGATGGCTCACACAAGAATTGACCATCTTTGACAATTTGCCACCGGTAGTCGAACTAGGCGGTGAGAGGGGTATGGTTGGCATCAACATCCTCGCCGTATAGATACCGGCGAATGGAAGGAAGGGAGATATCAACCTGAATGCCACATACTCGGACATGCTCAAGTGGGGCCTGTTTGGCGGGGGCAGCCTGCCTATCAATTTATGATCTAAGAGTAGCCACGTAGGAGGCATAGAACTCTCATACCAACTCTTCACTATAACGGCCCAAAGAACGCGCTGTCCACTCTAGTCGGTGTCTGGTGAAGAGATTGTGGATCTCTGGCATAGTAGAGAGACTACCCGTAAGGACCCTCCTCTCCAATGTAAGGGTCCGTGTCATAACTTTTTTATCATTCATAAACTTTACGTATGAATAAACTTGATATTGCGCGTTGACACACCACCGGTTGGGCTGGTCGGCAACCGGGGTGAGAGCATGAGTCGGTGAGCCGGGTGTGGATTCAGAACTGTCAGCCTCATTAGACTGTGCAGCTGTGGCGGGTGCAGGGACTTCAGCAGACCCGGAGGCTTCCTCCGACCATGAAACTTCTAAGGAGCCAGACGCTCCTTCTTCATGAGTAGTTAACTTAGAAGGTGTGCCAGTCAGTGTGCGCTCCTCATCAGACTAGGAGGCAGTGACTACGCCGGACGCCACCTTTTTGGGCGTAGCTCTGGTAGCACGTGCAACTCGGGATGGGGTGGAAGTGCCTGGGGGCATGTACTCGGGTCACGCTCATCATTAAAGCCAATGACCAGGCGGGCAGACGGGGCGACAGACTTTGATCGCACACGTGCGTAGGATCGATCTTTTTTGGTGCCATTAGAGATATTACCTGTAAGGAATAAATATTAGTACTAGAAGGAGCAAACAAGACACGCAAAACGACAAAAAATAAATAGAAGAGTTAAGATGTAATGACATTTTTATAGTAACAGTGAAACACGACGGACCAGGTGATGGCTCGTCGTGAATAAGACGGACCGTCATGGGGTCCGTCATGTCTTACTTAAATTATATTCATGTGGAGACCCCTGATGGAAAGTATCTGACAGTTATGACGGATAAGCAGGACAAACCGTTGTGATGATGATGGTCCGTCGTCTATGTCCGTCGTGGGACACTTAGAACAATTATGGGGACCCTTTGGAGAGGGATATCTGACCGTCATGACAGTTTGTGCTGGACCGTCATGATATACCGTGAAACCACGGTATATCATGCACTCGTGGCAGAAAGTTTGGAGGTAGCCCAAAACCAATTGCCCAAAAAATATATCAAGAATAAGATAAGAAGAAAAGAGGGAAATGTTTTTAATTTTTCTCTTCTTTTTGTTTGTGTTGGTAGGGTTCTTTATGTTCCCTAAATCATGTTATATAAGATTTCAAGAGAGGGAGTTGAAAATAGGAGAATATTATTTTTAGAAACGTATTGTCAAGGTTAATGGCATTAAAGGTCATTATATCACTTTGAGTTTTGGAATGGATGTATATTTTCCATTGAAACGTAGTTTCTATTTGTCTTTTTGAATTACATTTAGTTAATAAAGTTGGATAATTATCTCAACAAATTGTAATTCTTCAACTCATGATTTTGATAATATTTTAGATGCTGCTTACGTTATTACTGGTTCTATCCCTCATGTGATTGTTGATGATGATGCAAAAAAGAAGTTTTAAGAAATAAAAAAATTGTTAGAGAACAGATGTTGAATCATATGATTAATTCTTTATTTGATTTATTTGTTACGTATAAAACAACTAAGAAATATGAGGCAATGTGATTTTTTTTTGTTTTTTATGTTGACGATTATGAAAGATTAAATACTTCATAATAACAGAATCTTGAACACGATAATCTTATATAGAGATTGTTAGGGGCACATACCTGATGAGGAAGACATCATCACATAGAAAGCATGGGCAAAATCGAAAATGTTCATCGTAAATTGGTTTCTACCTCCTTGCCCTAACTTTATGTTATCACAACCGTCAACGATGAAATTTATTGTAGAGAATATGTAATAATCCTAATGGGTGGAAGAGGGAGACAAATTTATAGAGGTTATGACTTACTCTGTACGTCTATCAAGTAACCAATGTACGGACGAGATCTACTCTTTAGTAAATACTAATTATATATTACTGGATTACAAGTAAACTTGGGACATAAATAAGAAATAATTAATAATAAACAATAATAATTCTTACATTCTCCCACTTGGCTCAATGACCATATAACATTAATATTTCATAAGCGTTAGTTGCACGTATAATAAATCTCTTCTATAATGTTCATCATACATACCACAATATAACAAACTACTAATGTGAGTTATGACGGTTGTACATAAATTTTAAGTTACATACTTCCTTCCATATGCTATTTGTTGGATTTTAAAAAGGTGTGAATGGAAAATTAAGAGTTGCGACTTTTATGAAGAGTTGTGACTTTTATGAAATGTTGCGACTTTTATGAAAAGTTGTGACTTTTATGAAAAGTTGTGACTTTTATGAAAAGTTGCGACTTTTATGAAAATTTGTGACTTTTATGGAAAGTTGTGACTTTTATGAGAGGTGACAACCTTTCTGAAAGATTGTGACTTTTCCTAAGGTTTGTGACCTTTCCGGTAAGGCACAATAAGAACATTTTCGCACTATCATTTGTTTTCTATAAATTGAGGGATTTCCTCTCATTTTAAATATAATTAATGGAATTCTTCTTCAACTACTAAATCTAGTATTCTAAGTGTACTTTACTGCCGTTGAGTGGTTCACTGACACCGGAGTTTTTGGTATCTTTACTCTGGTGATTGAGATCATTTTACCCTGGTAGGTCATATTCCAAATCAAACCTCGAATACTAGAGGGGAATAATTTCCTTAAGGGGACACTGTGAATTCAGTGAACTTGATCTTTTTCCTATTAAAAATTTTCCAGATTCTAGTACGTGTTTTACATACTTTAGATTTGTGAATTAGTTTCTGTTCTTCTATTCTTTTGTTCTTCACTGGTTCATTAAACTTGGTAACTTCGTGTTTCTGCAAAGTTTGTTGGAATCAGTAAGATTCTTTAGACACATATTAACACAATTCTTCCTTAAGAAAAATATTTCGTATATTTTTTTAAAACAAATCTGTTTCTGATTCTAGTTTTGCTACTAGTTTAAATTTTCTAGTTGTGAAAATGTTCTTAAACTTTGTTTTCTTACAAAGATGTTCAAAGATTTGTTCTAAGTATGTTTGGAATACAAGATGAACAACAATCTTAAGGAAATTATTATACTGTTAGTATTTTTTTGTATTCTACTGATTGAGAGAATCTGATTATGAAATTAGAAGATAAATGCATTTCTTCTCCATAATTCGTTGCTTTGTTTTAGCAAAGTCGAAGTGAGAATGTAATAAAAAATTTTATGGTATTCCGTTTAAAGATTACAAGGTAACCTTCTTATTAAATTATCTAAGGAGGAAAATAGTTTCTAAGAGTAATCATCTTTGATTTTTTATTATTTTTATTATGTGTATCTTTGGAAAAAGATTTGCAAATCATATGTTGTGGAATGAGTTTTAATTCGCAGATATTGTTGTTTTTAAAATTCTTTAGTTTGCAAAATTTAGAGATCCATATTTTTGTTTGATAAAATAGTATGTCAAATTGTTATAGTTGGAAGACAATTTGATAAGAAAAAATTTCTATGTGGTAAAGAATATGTGTTATCTGTTTAGAGAAAAAAAAAATTTTGTAGTTTTGTACTCCATGAGAAATGTTAGTGTGTCTGATTTTTGTAGATTAAAAACTTTTATGGTTTTATACTCTGGATAAATTGGACTCTGCAATTGGTTTGAACAATATGAAAACTAAAATACTAAGTGGCATGTCTACTTATGATAGAGAAAAAATACCAGTGACTTAGAATTTGTGATTTTGTGTCTTTATGGAATGAACTTTGACATTGTGTAAACATTGTCAAAGAGAATTGCAGCACTATAATTTTTTCGTAGAATAATGTTTCCAACATTAAAATATGTGAAAAAATTATTTTCAAATACTTGAAAAATATTTTTGAGATCACATTTGAAATGTGGTGGTTATTTGCTTATGATTAGACTTGGTGTCTAATTTAACTTTGGAACAAAAGATATGAAATTCAATGATACTTTTGTATTATGTTATACACACAAAATTCTTGGAGTATATTTGGTATTGTGGTTGTTGAGTTTCTCTATTACTAGTATATAGTGTGACTAGTATGAAACATCCAATATATATATATATATATACTATGTTCAAAATAATTGTGTTCTTATGATTAAAAATCACTTAAAATGTAGTGATTTTTTCATGAAAAGATATGTCTATTATAATAAAAGTATTTGCATAGACATGAATATTGGTGATAATCATTTGTTATGTTTTTGTAAAAATAACAGTTGGACTATATTGTCTTTATTGAACCCGATGAAACTTTGTTCATAGGTAGTTCTATAACAATCACATTGAAAGTTATGGAAATGTCCTTCTGAAAAGGATATTTGACAATCTAAACAATTTTGTATCACACAAAATTGTAAGAAAAAGGAACAAAATATTAGTGAGGAAAAAGCTATCTCGCGAAGAGCTTTTCAAACTCAATGTTTTTATTTGTTCTTACTTGCTTGAGTCAATATTTGTGACATGAACACTTGGGGCATGTCAATTACAAAACCTTGTTAGAAAAACTGATCAACTTAGAAGTTTTGCCTAACTTTGAGTGCAATAAATAAAAATGTCAAGTTTTTGTGGAATCTAAGTATGTTGAGCATTCTTATAAATTTGTTGAAATGAATTCTAATCCTTTAGAATTGATTTAAACTGACATTTATGATATGAAGTTAACACCATCTCATGGTGGGAAAAAGTATTTGTTTCTTTTATTGAGAATTGCATTAGAAATGACTATGTCTATTTGCTAAATGGTAAGGATGAAGCAATAGAAATCTCTAGACAATGTAATATCGAAGTTGAAAATCAGTGAAAGAAATGATGGATGCATTATTTATAAGTTCGGGTTTACACAAAACTTGTGTGGAGGAACTATCCTTACTGCAAAAGGGATCAACAAAAAGTTTTGTCCTTTTAGAAAGAAAGCGATTTTGTTTGATCAGAATACAATCTTTTCCATATGAGAAATGGAAAGAAAGGAAATCCAACTTGAAATATTTCAAAGTGTGGGGGTATCTAGTCAAAGTCCAAGATCCTATTCCTAAAGAATTAAAATAGACTGTGGACTGTAAAATTAGACTTGAGTAGTCTAGATAAGGGTCTAAAAGGCCTAGGAAATGAAAAGGATAATGTACTTAATAAATAGATTCAGAGACTTAGTAAAATGTTAAAGGACATTTACTTCCTTCGAATATGATTTTGTAACATTTCCTGTGTCTTCTGTAGACTCATCCTTTGGAAAGATGGTGTCAATAAACAATATTGAAAGTTAATTGATCTTCTTCAAGAAAATAAACCTTTGGGTTCAAAATGAATCTTTAGAAGGAAAAATAACAGTTGATGGAACTGTTGAAAAATATAAAGCAAGACTTTGTGTCAAAGGCTTTAAAAAAAAATAAGATTTTGATCTTGTCGATATATATACTCGTTAGTAATTAGAATTACATCCATTCAAATGCAAAAATTATTACTGTGGTATATGACCTCCAAATTCATCAAATGAATGTGAAAAGAACTTTCTTAAATGTAGGATTGGAGGAAGAAATTTACATGGAACAACCCGAGGGTTTTGTGGTACCTGGTAAATAAAAGAAAGTATGTGAACTTGTTAAGTCACATTATGGAAGCACCAAAACAATGACATAATTCAATCAAACCATGTCGGCAAATGGATTGAAGAATGATGTAAGTGATAAATGTGTTCACATTAAAATCAAAAGGTCATTGTTTGTTTGTATATTGGTGATATGTTGATCATCAATAGAGACACTAATGACATAAATGCTACTAAACGTATGCTATAAATCAAGTGGAATGAAAATTATTGGAGTTGCTAATGCGATCTTAGATATAAGAATTCATAGAACTCCATAATGTTTAGCATTTTCACGGTCTCATTGCATGAAAAGGTACTTAACTAGTTCAAATATTTGAATGTCAATATTGTCAAGTGTCCAATAAATGTGAGCTTTGCATTTCAAAAGAGTGAAAACAAAAGTGACTCACAATTGGATTGTGCTAGAATTTTTGGAAGCATGATGTATATCATATAGTGTGTGCGATCAGATATAGCATTTGCTATTTTAAACTGCGTCCGTTCACAAGTGATCCCAAATAAGTTCAGTAGATGACAATAAATAGAGTTTTGGAGTATTTAAAATAATACTTAAAACTATGTCTTGCATTATAATAATATCCAACAATATTGAAAGATATAGTGATGCAAATTGAATCATCGGAAGAATGAAGTAAAATTCACGAGTGGATATGTATTTACTATTGGTAGAGGAGCAGTCTCTTAGAAATATTTCAAAAGAGACATGTATCGCTATCTCTACAATGATCTTTGAGCTAGGTGCTCTAGATAAGGTCGGTTAATAAGTTAAAAGACTCCGAAATTTCTTAATAGATATTCTATTTTGGCCCAAACCATTGGCATTAGTATGCATACACTTTCACAGTCAAGATGCAATAGGTAGGGCATGGAGCATGACGTATAACAGAAAGTCTCGTCATATACGACATAGACATGATACTGTTAGAAAACTACTCTCTAGTGGAATTATCAGAATTGACTATGTAAAATCAAAGGATAATGTGTCGGATCCACTTACAAAAAGGCCTAAATAGAGAGAAAGTTAAAAGATCATCTAAGGGAATGAATTTACGGCTTAGGACAAGTCATCATGACGGTAACTCTATCTAGCAGAGTGGAGATCCCATGAGTTAGATTTAAGGAGAAAAACAAAGTTGTGAATGACGGTTCGACATTGTCAATAAACTCAATCCATTCTCATGATGAAGACAATGCTCAGGGACAAGAATACAACATTAAAACTTGTTAATGAGTTAATAAAGCTTAATGGTTTTAATGATTTGCTAAGTTTGACAGAGTTGACCAAATAGTGTATCTACGCGATAACACGGTTAGAAATCACCTATGTGAGTGTGAAGTGTAAGCCGCTTCAATGAAGATGATTGTCAAAAGTCCATCTCTCTATACACTCATGAAACCAGGAGGTGTTCATGGCTAAAACGAACACAACCGTAAGAACCATAGATGGTAAAGGTTAATTGTGTGACATATGGTTGTCTAGGTATACACCAAAGTTTGACGTTCAAAGATATCGCATCTACCGATTGACCGAGTATATCCGACATATGTTCACTACGGACAGTCCAAGGGGAAACCTACTTATCTAGATGCAATTAATTCTTGCTTGTAAAGTACACATACTTGTCCGTTTCTTTTTCTTCGAGTCATTCCCCATTCATGCGGGGGATTGTTGGATTTTAAAAAGGTGTGAATGGAAAATGAAGAGTTGCGACTTTTATGATGAGTTGTGACTTTTATGAAATGTTGCGACTTTTATGAAAAGTTGCGTCTTTTATGAAAAGGTGACGACCTTTCTGAAAGATTGTGACTTTTCCTAAGGTTTGTGACCTTTCCGGTAAGGCACAATAAGAACATTTTCGCACTATCCTTTGTTTTCTATAAATTGAGGGATTTCCTCTCATTTTAAATAGAATTAATGGACTTCTTCTTCAACTACTAAACCTAGTATTCTAAATGTACTTTACTGCCGTTGAGTGGTTCACTAACACCGGAGTTTTTGGTATCTATACTCTGGTGATTGAGATCATTTTACCCTGGGAGTTCATATTCCAAATCAAACCTCGGATTCTAGAGGGGAATAATTTCCTTAAGGGGACACTGTGAATTCAGTGGACTTGATCTTTTTCCTGTTAAAATTTTTCCAGATTTTAGTACGTGTTTCACAAACTTTAGATTTGTGAATTAATTTTAGTTATTCTATTCTTTTGTTCTTCACTGGTTCATTAAATTGGTAACTTCGTGTTTCTGCAAAGTTTGTTGGAATCAGTAAGATTCTTTAGACACATATTAACAACAATTCTTCTTTAAGAAAATATTTCGTATATATTTTTTTAAAATCTGTTCTGATTCTAGTTTCGCTACTAGTTTTAATTTTCTAGTTGTGAAAATGTTCTTAAACTTTGTTTTCTTACAAAGATGTTCAAAGTTTTGTTCTAAGTATGTTTGGAATACAAGATGAACAACACTATAACATTAATAACTTATCGTACCAAGTCCATAAGCTATACGACGTATAATATTACGGTCCACAATAATGTCTTATAAAGACATGTAATATCTCCACCCACAATTTGTTCTGGCAAAACACTCTCTGGCCTTCTTCAGCCTAAAACTTGAAGATAAACTCTTACTAATGCCTAACGGTTTGCAGTTTATAGACATCTTCACTAAAATCCCCTACGTAGCTTCAGTAAATTCCTTGAAAGCTTAGGAGCAAATCGACTTAGATCAGAAAAACTTATCAAAAGTCAATAATTGACATGAATTTCAACAATTCTCAAGAAAACACATCTCATAATTCCGACAAAAAGCCGATAGTGATCAATATCAAGATTCTGCTATAAACCCACCTTTACAAACTCCTAAAAAGGAAAAACCATTACCTAAGTTACAGAGTATGGAATCAACTGAGTAAAAATTGAAGAAACAAAAAAATATTATCCGAAAATCATAACTAGAGGTGTTGTTATTTACAACCATTGTCGGATGAGGTTGAGAGTCGTCCTAAAATGGATCTTAAAGATAAGATAGGTGAAAATGAAAATGGGTTTTAGGGTGGGTTTAAGTTTATTTTTAGCAATATGGGTCGGGTCGTTAGGCTGAATTTTTAAAAATTAGGTGGATCAATAAGATAAAGCCATTTGGCTAATTAAATGAGTCATCATTTATCATGTTAGTAGGCTGTTAATAAAGGGCAATTTTAAACTCTAAGAAAACCTTAAGGGGAAATGTCAACTAAAAGGTGGAAGGAGACATTTTCAAACCATTTGAGATACGTTAAGAGCATTTTTAATCCTTTTCCCTTTCAAAATTTAAGTGCTTATGTAATTGTATTTCAATCTTATTAGATATTGTCCATTAATTTGTATATTATAAAATTGTTGAAATTTATGTATATAAAAAATTTAGAATAAAATATCATTTTATATTAAATAAAAGATTGAAAAAATAAAATGTTGTATCACATGAAAATTATGTAACGTAATTATTGAAAAAGAAAAAATAAATAAGGGATTTATATTATGAAATAAGAAAATAAGAATGAAAAATAAAATTAACAATATAATATTGAGGAAAGAGAAAATGATTTTTTTTAGAGAATAAAATAGAAAATTGGGTTGGAGTTGGTTGTGTGAAAAACTAGAGAACTGTATAATTGGAGAGTAAAATAGAGGGTAGTGTTGGAGATGCCCTAACATTTCGACCGCAAAACTAATATCCGGTCTTGTGCAAGTTTGAACATACATCTAACTTCCAACAATAGAAAAGTAAGGAATTGTTCCCATTTCTTTTCGTTTTACATCATTCTTTGGACATTGCATGAGATTAAATTTGTCCCCTTTTTGAATGTAAACTGTTCAACTCTTTCGATATAGCCCCTTTGAGACAATCGCAATAATCCTTGTGATCTATCACGGAATATTTCTATCCCAATCACATAAAATGCGTCACCCATATCTTTAGTTTCAAAGTTCATAGAGAGAAATTTTTTCATCTCACGCATTATGCCTAATTAATTAGCTGCAAGTAAAATGTCATCAACGTACAAGACTAAAAATATAAACTTACGCCCACTGATCTTTTAGTATTTGCACCGATCAACGGTAATTTCCTTAAATTCAAAAGATGGTATGGTATTATTAAACTTTATATACCATTGTCGTGAGGCTTGTTTGAGTCCATATATTGATTTTTTTTCGCTTACACACCATTTGATCTTTCCTTTAATTTTGAAACCCTCTGATTGGTCCATATAAACATCCTTCTCGAGGTATCAATTAAGAAAGACAGTTTTCGCATTCATTTGATGTAACTCTAAATCATAATGAGCTACCAAAACTAAAACAATTCTTATTGAGTCTTTCTTTAAGACCGGTGAAAAGGTCTTTTAATAATCAATGTCTCCTTTTTGAGTGTATCCCTTGACAACAAGTCTGACTTTATATCGTTCAATATTGTCATTAGAATCGTGTTTGATCTTGAAGACCCATCTACACCCTATTCTTTTATAACTATCTGGTAATTGAACAAGATCCCGGACTTTGTTGTATTCCATGGATTTTAACTTTTCATTCATGACATCAATCCATTTGTCAGACTTAATGCTTTTTTTGTTATGTGAAAATAAAATTGAATCTTTATTAATTTCAATGTCAAAATCTGACTCTTGCAAATAAACCACATAATCATCTAAAATGATCGATTTTCTTTCTCTTTGAGATCTTCTTCATGACACTGTTTGGTGGTGCATTTGTGTCAGATATTTGTGAGTTAGTTCCTTCTTAAAGTGTTTCACCCAAATATTGTTCAACATTGTTAAAGTGTTCTTCAACAGGGGAAACAACATTTGTTGTTGGTGGGAAAGTAGGTACATTTATGGGCAATGAAATATTTACTCTTACCTCATTAATTTTCATACTTTGTCGTTCAACATTCCCACTAACTTCACCATTCTCAATGAGTTTTGCATTACGGGTTTCAACAATTCTCGAACTATGATTTGGACAGTAAAACCTATACCCTTTAGATTTCTCTGGATAACTGATGAAGTAACTACTTATCATTCGAGAATCTAATTTCTTTTCATGTGGATTACAAACTCTAGCTTCCGCTTGACAACCTCAAACATCCAGGTGTCTTAAACTAGGCTTCCTTCCCGTCCATAATTCAAAAGGGGTCTTTGAAACTGCTTTACTAGGAATCCTGTTTAATAAATATACAACGATTTTAAGAGCATACATCCACAATGATTTGGGTAATGAAAAATTACTTATCATACTTATAACCATATCCATAAGTGTTCCATTATGCCTTTCTGCAACACCATTTTGTTGAGGTGTTTCTGGTATAATATATTATGCACATATGTCATGTTCTTCAAGAAATTTTGCAAATGGACCTGGACATTGTCCTGATTCATTATATTTCCATAATATTCACCACCTCTATCTAACCTAATGATTTTCACTTTTTTTTATCTAATTGTATTTCAACCTCATTAACGTATACTTTGAGAGCCGTTCGCTGCTTGAGATTTTTCTTTCAATAAATAGATAAATTCATAACGTAAAAAATCATCGTTAAATGTGATAAAATATTGTTATCCTCTTAAAGATGGAACATCAATGGGTCTGCAAATATCAGTGAGTAATTTGAAGAAGTTGAGTGCATCTTGGGGCACCTTTCTTCGTGTATTTTGTTTATTTTCCTTGAATTCAATCCAAACATATATCAAGACCAACAAAATTATTATTTGAAATAATTTCATTCTTTACTAAATTTTTTAATTGTTCTCTGGATACATGACCAAACTTTTATGCCACAAATAAGCAGAACTATCATTTAGTGAACAATATTAATTTCTACATTTTGATGAATAGTAAGTATGAATTCAGATTAATTATTATCGAGTTTCTATCTATATAAACCATCAATAAGAACACTAGAACCGTAAAAATAGTATTTATATATATAAACATCAATGTCCAAATGTAAAATTGAATTCAGAAACACCAAGTCTTGAAAGGGAAATTAAATTTCTAGAAATTGAAGGAACATAATGAGTCTGTTAGAGATCAAGGTAATGTTCAATCTCCAAGATCAACTGATAAGTCCCTATCCCTTCAATTTGAGCTTTCATGCGATTTTTCATGAACACGAAATTCTTATTTGGATTTGTAGTTTGGATTGTAATGAATCCCTGCAACATAGTGGATACATGAGTAGTTGCACTAGAATCAAGCCACCAAGTATTGTTAGGGACTTCCATTAAATTTGATCCGAAACATACAAAAGCATTAAATGTACCTTTCTTTTCAATCAAACTTTATGTTTCAGGCAATCTTTCTTATGGTGTCCTTTCTTTTTACAGAAACGACATACATCAGCCTTGAGTTCCTTATGAGCATCCTGTGGAACTTTAGCAGGTGGTTTCTTTTTCTTAAACTTGTTGGCCTTCACTTTAAGTCCTTTATCAGCTCCTTGACCCATGATGTTAATGGAATGAACATTTTGTTTCTTAAGTATTGACTCCTCTTGAGTAAGCATACTGGACAATACATTAACATTCCGCATATCACTAATAGTGTTATAGTTAATTTGAAATTGTCCATACTCAAGAGGCAATGAGTTCAGAATGAACTTAACCAAGAAGATGTCATCCACTTTCATCCCCAAGGTCCGAAGTCTTTCTGCAATGTTAATCATCTCGATGATATGATTTTTCATATTACGCGACCCATCAAACTTCATGGTCATGAGTTCAGCCATTAGTGTACCAGCGAGAGACTTATCACCAAAACGGAAATGTTCTTCCATAAACTTCAGGTAATCCTTAACACTTTCTATTTGTGGAATAATACTCTTGATGTTGTTAGCAACAATCATTCGCGTGAACATAAGACTCAATCCATTAGAGCGTTCCCATGATTTATGAAGATACTTTTCATCAGCACTGCTCTTATCAGTAATAGCAGTGGGTTTGTCATTCAACAGAGCCAAGTCAAGATCCATTACACCTAAGTAGAACTGGACTTGTTCATGTCATTTAGAAAAGTTCAATCCATTGAACATAGTAACAAAAGAAGCATGTGAATGAAAAAGAATAATTGCAAAATAGATATACATGCTCACAATTAAGAAAATAATGTGAATTCAGTAAAACGATAAATTATATCGTAATTCTCCTTTGGGTAGATACTACGACACATTATCATGATTTAAATGTCATTTTTATCTTTAATAGTTAATTGAATATTTTCAATCAAATGTATACGACATCTTCGGATAAACAATATATATTCAACTAAAATTTTTAATTTTACCTCATAATTATACTATTCTTAGAATGATAAATTCATCTTTGGGTAAATTCTTAAGTTCTAGCAATAGTAAAAGTCAATTTATCTATTTGTTTTTCAATATTGACATTTAATTAATCTTCATAGCTAAATGACAATTTTATAAATGCATATTTTTCTTAACCATGCTAGTTTGGCCATTTTGGTGACTACAAGCTATATGAATACAAATACTGTCACGACCCAAAACGATCCGCGAGTGGAACCCACACTTATCCTACTATGTGAGCGAACCAACCAATCTAAACCCAACATTTCAACCATAATAAACAGAATATAATGCGGAAGACTTAAAACTCATTAATGAAAATCGATAAATAACTTCTAAAACTCAATACTTATTATTCCCAAAATCTAGAAGATCACCACAAGAACATCTATCCTCAAATTACTAAATCTAAGAGTGTCTAAGAAGCTAAAATAAATAAACAGCTAGTCCATGCCGGAATTTCAAGGCATCAAGACATGAAGAGGAAGATCCAGTCCAAGCTAGAAGCAATAGCTCACCCTGAAATCTGGCGTGATGAAGAATGGCTAGAGTTCAGGACGTGTTGAAGACGATGGTACGTTTGCTGCATTCCACAAATAATCAAAGAAACACAAATACAAGTAGGGGTCAGTACAAGGCACAAGTACTGAGTAGGTATCATCGGCCAACTCAAAATAGAAAACAGTATATATCAAATATAATATAAAATCAACTACATACTCAACAGGTGATAACAACAAATACCATAACCATTGGCCACAACACCCAGCATATCTATGAGGACTCAAGGCTCCCCATCGTACTCATTTGGGAATTAGTTCTTTAAATTGAGTATATTAACATAATTCAAGTTTTCTTTCTCTTTATTCCTCTTGTGTCGCTACGTGACACTTCGCTCCACTACTACTATCCTGGTGTCAGAACGTGACACTCTGATCCCCTACTATCTTGGTGTTGGAACGTGACACTCGATCCTCTACTATCCTGGTGTCGGAACGTGACACCCGATCCTCTAATACTATCCTGGTGTCGGAACGTGACACCGATCCTCTAATACTATCCTGGTGTCGGAACGTGACACCCGATCCTCTAATGCTATCCTGGTGTCTGAACGTGACACCCGATCCTCTAATACTATCCTGGTGTCAACGTGACACCCGATCCTCTAATCTCATTACTTTAGTTCATCAAGCCTTCTTTTATACCAAGACATCATCATTAACAAAGTGAAATTAAGGTTTAAGATTCACAGCCTCATCTTCCCAACCCATTACAATTACATAATCACATCATGCAAGCACACAATTAAGCATATAGAAGACTTTACAATACTACCCAATACATATCATTCGCTATTAAGAGTTTACTATGAAGTAGCATAAACCATAACCTACCTCCACCGAAGAATCGCGATCAAACAAGCTATCTTCCCAAAACCTTTGCTTTCCTTGCGTTCTTCTCTCCCTTTCGATCGTTTCTCTCTTTCTCCCTGTTCTTTTTGTTTTTCTTATTCAAACCCCTTTTTTCTTTTACCCTAATTGTCATATAATAGTATAAAAAGATGATAAAAATAACCCAATTATTTCAAGGTTATCTCCTGAACCCCCAAGTAATTGAATTATTAACATAATCCACTAACTTTATAATTATAAGAATGAATAGTCCAAAACGCCCCTTAAAAAACATTAACTGAAATCCGACCCAGTCTGGGTTACGCAACCTATGACGGTCCGTCATGACTATGACGGTCCATCCTGCAGGTCCGTCACAAAGTTCAGAGAGTTAATTCTGTGGAATGATTTGTGACGGTCCGTCGTGCCAACGACGGTCCATCCTGCCATTCCGTCACGAAGTTCAGAGAGTCGATCTCAGTACCCAAATTTCAGAATTCTAAGTGTTTTGGAACGAGACCCCCTCGACGGTCCGTCATGCCCATGACGGTCCGTCGTGGGATCCGTCGACCAAGACAGTTTTTCCATAAATAAAATCTGCTGTCAAAACGACTAAACAGGTCGTTACAATAGATACCAATTTACCCATCGTTTGTCCTCGAACGATCACAAGAATAAAAACAAGGGCGAAAAGGAGTACCTGAATCTGTGAACAGGTGTGGGTATCTTTCTTGCATATCAGCCTCCTTCTCCCAAGTGGACTCCTCAACTGGTCGATTCTTCCATTGAACTTTGATGGATGCAATCTCCCTTGATCTCAACTTGCGAATTTCTCTATCTAGAATGGCAACAGGCTCCTCCTCATAAGGCAAATTCTCATCAAGCAGAACCGAATCCGAACGAATGATGTAGTTTCCATCCCCATGGTATCTTTTCAACATAGACACATGAAATACCGGATGCACTCCTGACAGTCCTGGAGGCAAGGCTAATTCATAAGCCACCTCCCCTACTCGCTTAAGTACTTCAAATGGTCCAATATACCTTGGGCTTAGCTTACCTCTTTTACCAAACCGCATCACCCCTTTCATGGGTGAAACCTTCAGCAAGACTTGTTCACCCTCCATGAACTCCAAGTCTCTAACCTTTCGATCTGCATATTCCTTTTGCCTACTTTGAGCCGAAAAAGCTTTTCTTGAATAGATTTCACTTCTCTAATGAATCCCTCAAAAGATCAGTACCCCAAGGTCTAACCTCAATGCATCAAACCAACCAATGGGAGACCTACATCTCCTCCCATACAATGCTTCGAATGGAGCCATATCAATACTTGAGTGATAGCTATTATTGTATGAAAACTCCGCTAAGGGTAAGAGGTTATCCCAATGACCACCAAATTCTATCACACATGCACGAAGCATATCCTCCAATACCTGAATCGTTCGCTCAGACTGACCATCGGTCTGAGGGTGAAATGCAGTACTAAGGTCCAACCTAGTACCTAATTCCGCATGCAATATTCTCCAAAACTTAGAAGTAAACTGCGTACCTCTATCTGATACGATAGAAAGTGGAACTTCATGCAATCGAACAATTTCTGAGATATAGAGTTTGGCTAACTTCCTCGCATTGTAAGTCACCTTGACCGGAATGAAGTGAGCAGACATAGTTAATCTGTCCACAATTACCCAAATAGAATCAAACTTACCCAATGTCTTTGGAAGACCAACCACGAAGTCCATTGCAATTCTCTCCCACTTCCATTCAGGGATGGGCATTCTCTGAAGTGTTCCTCCGGGCCTCTGGTGTTCATACTTTACTTGCTGACAATTTGGACATTTGGCAACAAAATCAACAATGTCACGCTTCATTCTACTCCACCAAAAGTGTTGTTAGGTCACGGTACATTGGTTGCACCAGGATGTATAGAATATCCGGAACTATGAGCCTCTATGAGGATGGGTGGATCAAATCATCAACACGGTGCACACATACCCTTTCCTTAATCCTAAAACACTTTCCTCATCAATTATTGCCTCTTTAGCCCTCTCTCGCAACACCACATCCCGAATTCGGCTTAGTTTCTCATCATCAAACTGTTTCCCTTGATCTTTTCAAGAAAAGAAGATCTTGCCTCCACACAGGCCAAAAATCCTCCTTCCTCTAGTATTTCCAGTCTCATAAAGTCGTTAGCCAAGTTTTGGATTTCTCTAGCCAATGGGCGTCTAGAAACTTGTAAGTGGGCTACACTACCCATGCTCCCTGCTTTTCTACTTAAAAGCATCAGCCACCACATTTGCTTTTCCTGGGTGATACAGAATAGTAATATCATAGTCCTTCAACAGTTCCATCCACCTCCTCTGCCTCAAATTCAAGTCTTTCTGGGTAAAGACATACTGTAGACTACGATGATCTGTGTAGACTTCACACTTGACCCCATATAGATAATGTCTCCATTGCTTTAATGCAAACACAACTGCAGCCAATTCCAAATCATGGGTCGGATAGTTATGTTCGTGCACCTTTAGTTGCCTTGAAGCATAAGCGATTACATTCCTCTCTTGCATTAGCACCGCACCCAAACCCGAATAGGATGCATCACAATAAACAATGAAATTCTTACCCTCTACTGGCAAGGTAAGGATAGGTGCCGTAGTCAGCAAGGTCTTGAGTTTCTGAAAGCTTTCCTCACATTCATCCGACCATACAAATGGAACATTCTGCTTAGTCAAGTTTGTCAATTGGGAAGCAATAGAAGAGAATCCCTTGACAAATCGACGGTAGTAGCTGGCTAAACCAACAAAGCTCCTTACTTCGGACACATTAGTAGGTCTTACCCAATTCCTCACTGTTTCAATCTTAGAGGATCCACCATCACTCATCCTTAGAAACCACGTGCCCCAAGAAGGACACTGAATCTAGCCAAAACTCACACTTGGAGAATTTGGCATAAAGCTTTTCTTCCTCAACAAACTCCAATACAATTCTCAAATGCTCCTCATGTTCCTTCTTACTTTTTGAGTATATCAGTATATCATCAATAAATACGATAACACAAGAGATCCAGATATGGCTTAAAATCCCGTTCATCAAGCTCATGAAAGCAGCAGGGGCATTCGTAAGACCAAAAGACATTACTACGAATTCGTAATGCCCATACTGGTTCGAAAAGCAGTCTTTGTCACATAAGTTGCCTGTATTTTCAATTGATGATAACCGGATCTCAAGTCAATCTGGAGAAGACACAAGCGCCTTGTAACTGATCGAACAAGTCATCAATGCGAGGAATGGGGGGGGTACTTGTTTCTTAATAGTTACCTTGTTCAACTGCCGGTAGTCTATGCACATTCGAAAAACTCCCATCCTTCTTCTTCACAAATAACACCGGAGCACCCCAAGGGGAAGCACTTGGTCTAATGAAGACTTTACCTAACAACTCTTGAAGTTGGGCTTTAAGTTCCCTTAACTCCGCTGGGGCCATCCTATAAGGGGGTATGGAAATAGGGCGAGTACCCGGCTCCAGATAAATGCAAAAGTCAATATCCCTATCCGGTGGCATACCAGGAAGGTCTACAGGGAACACATCCAGAAACTCACGGACTATCGAAACCGACTCAATTGAAGGTACTTGGGTAGTATCATCCCTGAGGTGTGCCAAGAACGCTAAACACCCTTTACTAACATTCTCTTAGCACGAAGAAAGGAGATGATACGAACTGGAGTGGAAGTGTAGTCAACCTCCCACACCAACGGATCTGTCCCAGGCTTGGCCAAGTTACAGTTAGCATTACAATCTAAGATTGCAAAATTCGGAGAAAGCCAAGTCATACCCAGAATTACATCGAAATCAAGCATTTCTAAGCAACCAAGTCTACATGAGTATTTCTCCCCACAAAAGTCACCAGACAAACCTATATACTTTTCAACTATCACAGACTCACCCACCGTAGTAGAAACACGAATAGGCATGTCAAGCAATTCACAATGTAAATTAAGACCAGTAGCAAATGAGGAAGATACATATGAAAATGTGGAGCCAGGATCAAATAATACAGAAGCCATGCAATGACACAACCAAAAGATTACCTGTGATAACAGCATCAGATGTCTCCGCTTCAGACCGCCCGGGGAAAGCGTAACAATGGGCCCTATCACCTGTCGCTCGTGCCCTACCATGTTGTGCTGTAGTAGCTCCAATTTGCCCGTCACCCCGCCGTTTTGGTGACCACCATTACCTCGGCACCACGTCCTCCAGAATGACGGCCTCTTCATGACCACCTCTACCTCTGACTATTTGAGGTCTGTAACTCTGTTTTGGACAATACCTCTTAATGTGTCCAGTCTCCCCAATCCATAACACTCTCTGGATTCAAGCATAGGTCTCTGTGAGAATGACAAAGTCTGGGGATAACCTCCAACTCGGAGAAGTGTAACCGGTCTGCGGTGGACCCCCAACTACAGTCTGCAGTGAAGACTGAATAGGTCAGGCTAGATAACTCCTGAACCCTGCACTGTGGAGTAAGAACCATTAAACTCACCTCCCTTACGAAACCTTTTAGATGTCGATGCCATGGTGAAGTCGTCTGGCTTCACTCCCTCCACCTCTATCACGAAGTCTACACTTCCTGAAAGGATTTTGCTGTGTAGCCGCTGTTGTAAGGCTGAAATCCGCAAATCTGACCTCAATCCCTTCACAAAACGGCGAATCGCTCTTGTGGACTGAAACAAAGCTAGTTGGCATTACTGGATAATGCACGAAACTTAGCCTCATACGCAGTAACCGACATCCTGCCTTGCTCTAGGCTCAAGAACTCATCTCTCCTCCTATCCCTCAAGGTCTGGGGATATACTCTCCATAAATAAGCTAGAGAATGACGCCCAAGTCATAGGTGGTGCCTGTGCGGGTTGAAACTCAATATGACTGCCACTACATTTTGGCATTTCCCTGAAACTGATAGGTTACAAACTCAACACCAAATCGTTCCACTATACCCATTTTATGTAGTAACTCATGACAATCAACCAGAAAATCGTAGGCATCCTCAGATTCAGAACCCTTGAAGACTGGAGGTTTCAATTTCAAGAACTTACTGAAAAGTTCATGCTGATCACTTGTCATTATGGGCCCTGTAGTCAAACGAGGAAACGTGCCTATTTCCAATGAGGCATCCATGCGGGGAGCCTCAGCAGCGACCTGTCGTACTTCCGGAACCTGAGGTGCTGGTGCAGAAAACACTGGAGGTGTCTGGCCTTGATCAGATAACCCGCTAAGATAAGCAAGAACCTTATTAATCATCTCTGGGGTAGGTTGGGGTGGTAATTCCTCATTCTGCACTTGCTCACTTTGCCCTTCCTCAACCTCTCTTACTACATCCTCGGTCGGTGGAGGAGTCACCTCCCTAGTACTAGATGGGCCAGGTTCTTGTCCTCTTCCTCTAGAGGACGTCATCCCGCGACCTCTACCACGGCCTCTTGCCACTGCTCCTCTTTGAGCTACAGCCCCAGTGGCTGGCTCAAATGCATCTTGTCTTGCCGGTGTTGGTGTTGGCGCGGTTGTTGCTCTAGTTCTAACCATCTGCGAAATAGAGTGAAGATGGTCAGATACCAATTTGTATCACCTAGATACCAATTGGATCCAAGTAATAGCATGAAAGAAAGAAAGAAAGAATGGAATTTTCCTAAAGCCTTATAGCCTCTCAAAGAAAAGTAAAGGCGTCCCTCTACCGTTCACTAAGACTACAAGACTCGTTCTTGTGTGATGAGACCAACGAACCTAATGCTCTGATACCAAGTTTGTCATGACCAAAACGAGCCGCGAGTGGCACCCACACTTATCCTACTATGTGAGCGAACAACCAATCTAACCCCAACATTTCAACAATAATAAACAGATATAAGCGGAAGACTTAAAAATCATTAATGAAAATCGATTAAATAACTTCTAAAACTCAATACTTATTATTCCCAAAATCTGGAAGTCATCACCACAAGAACATTTATCCTCAAATTACTAATCTAAGAGTGTCTAAGAAGCTAAAAAATAAATAAACATCTAGTCCATACCGGAATTTCAAGGCATCAAGACATGAAGAGGAAGATCCAGTCCAAGCTAGAAGCAATTAGCTCACCTGAAATCTGGCGTGATGAAGACTGGCTAGAGTTGAGGACGAGTTGAAGACGATGGTACGTTTGCTGCATCCACAAATAATCAAAGAAAAACAAATACAAGTAGGGGTCAGTACAAGGCACAAGTACTGAGTAGGTATCATCGGCTAACTCAAAATAGAAAACAGTATATATCAAATAATAATTAAAATCAACTACATACTCAACAGGTGATAACAACAAATACCATACCATTGGCCACAACACCCAGCATATCTATGAGGACTCAAGCCTCCCCATCGTACTCATTTGGGAATTAGTTCTTTAAATGAGTATATTAACATAATCAAGTTTTCATTCTCTTTATTCTTTGTGTCGGTACGTGACACTCCGCTCACATACTACTATCCTGGTTCGGAACGTGACACTCCGATCCCCTACTATCCTGGTGTCGAAACGTGACACTCCGATCCTCTACTATCCTGGTGTCGAAACGTGACACCCGATCCTCTAATACTATCCTGGTGTCGGAACGTGACACCCGATCCTCTAATACTATCCTGGTGTCGGAACGTGACACTCGATCCTCTTATACTATCCTGGTGTCGGAACGTGACACCCGATCCTCTAATCTCATTACTTTAGTTCATCAAGCCTTCTTTTATACCAAGGCATCATCATTAACAAAGTGAAATTAAGGTTTAAGATTCACAGCCTCATCTTCCCAACCCATTACAATTACATAATCACATCATGCAAGCACACAATTAAGCATATAGAAGACTTTACAATACTACCCAATACATATCATTCGCTATTAAGAGTTTACTATGAAGTAGCATAAACCATAACCTACCTCCACCGAAGAATCGCGATCAAACAAGCTATTTTCCCAAAACCTTTGCTTTCCTTGCGTTCTTCTCTCCCTCTCGATCATTTCTCTCTTTTCTCCCTGTTCTTTTTGTTTTTCTTATTCAACCCCTTTTTCTTTTACCCTAATTGTCATATAATTAAGTATAAAAGATGATAAAAATAACCCACTAATTATTTCAAGGTTATCTCCTTTAACCCCCAAGTAATTGAATTATTAACATTAATCCACTAACTTTATAATTATAAGCATGAATAGTCCAAAACGCCCCTTTAAAAACTTTAACAGAAATCCGACCCAGTCTGGGTTACGCAACCTGTGACGGTCCGTCATGACTATGACGGTCCGTCCTGCAGGTCCGTCACAAAGTTCAGAGAGTTAATTCTGTGAAAGATTTGTGACGGTCCGTCTTGCCAACGACGGTCCGTCCTGCCATTCCGTCACGAAGTTCAGAAAGTCGATCTCAGTACCCAAATTTCAGAATTCTAAGTGTTTTGGAACGAGACCCCCTCGACGGTCCGTCGTGCCATGACGGTCCGTCGTGGGATCCGTCGACCAAGACAGTTATTTCCCAGAATAAAATCTGCTGCTGCTCAAAACGACTAAACAGGTCGTTACAATACACACCTAAAATATCATCATTTTTTGTGCATGTGAATAATTTCCATACATTTTTAGTGTTGACCATTTTGGCCACTATATAAACATAATACATGCATCAACTGATCATAAACATTATGTGTAGATATTAATTTCTCTAGTTGGCCGCTTTGGTGACTAACAAACTATTTTGTAAAAGGTACACACATATTATTTGTTGCTTAGTATAACAATCACTTTAATTTATCGCACATTTTAAATCACAACATAATTATTACATTGGGAGATTAAAATCTTCAGAATTTATGCAATCTAAAAAAAAATATAATTATTTATTTATTTAGAGGTGGCGGGCGGTGATTACTCTTTATTACTCTACCAAAGCTGATAGGGTTATATAATTTATGAGGATTATCTGTTCAAACAATCCAGACTCTGATGCCACATGTAGGATTAAATAATTATAACATACTATCAAGATCTTGAACAAGATAATCTTACATAGAGATCGTTAGAGGCATATACTTGATGAGAAAGACATCATCACATAGAAAATACATAGAAAAACAGAAGCGTTAGTCATAAATTGATTTCTAGATCCTTGCCCTAACTTTAAGTTTTCACAACTGTCAACGATGAATTATTGTAGAAAATATGTGATAACCCTAATGGGTGGAGGGGATCCAATATATAGAGAATACGATTTAATCTGATACATCCATCAAGTAATCAATGTACGACGAGATCTATTCCCTATTAAATAATATTTATGGTATTACTTGGATTACAAGTAAACTTGAGCCATAAGTAAGAAATAATTAACAATAATAATTCTTACAAATTAATGCAAAAGATCGAGAACATATATGTCGTTGGACAATGAATTAAGTTTCATATGATTGACAATAAGTGTGAAACAAGTTTACGAGTATGAAATGTAACACCCTCGTGCCTAGAATCATGATTTCTACACGTGACAATCTTTTTTCCCTTCTATTAGTTGTGTTTGGAGCTAGTTTTTGGAGATGTAAATTTGTAATTTTTGGTGTTTCTTTGAGGTTTACACTTGGTTAACTAAGTTAATCATCTCAGGACTCTTTTATGATTATTTTTATGAAGTTCTATAAACGTTTGGTCAAATTGAGGTCATTTGGAAAATCAGCCGATTTAAGATCAACTATGAATTGTTTATAAGGTGTATACCATTTGTGTATATATAGCGTTTGCGAAGATTAATACGTAAGGAAAAACTTTGTGAAGAAGATATGATCTTTCGAGCTTTCATTGGAAATGTATGTTAAGACTAAACTACGTCCTTCATTATAGAACCATTCCTTGGAATTCCAATAACGCCGAATGTGATATTTTGCTAGTCTTTTTCTACAAAGACCTTCAGTGAAAGACCTTGAGATCTCAAATGAATTATTTTCATGATTCTATTATTTTGATGTTTCACTCGTTTGAATAAATAGAGTATTCGACATCTACATGTCATTTTATCAGTTTTCTTAATTATACGTTCGCATGTATGCATTCTTATACTTCTTTGGGTGATGTGACTTAAAATATCACACGAGACCCTTATTACTTGTAACTAGCCCTCTTTCCCCACAATGTTATTATGAAAATCTTTAAAGTAACTTCAATCTTCAAAACTCTGTAATGTAACTTAAATGTTTAAACTATTAGAACACTTGATTTTTTGAAATACTTCATTTATAAATTATTAGGAACCAATTTAGGAACTAAATAAATCACCTTAAACTTGTTATCAATATCTTCAAAATTAGGTTATCTTTCTAATGTTCAAGTTAACTTTTAAAGCTTATTTGAAAGAACATGTGGGGTTTCATGAGATGGTTACACATTATACAAAAGTGATTATGATGTTATAAGAACAAGACTACAAACGAGCAAGATTAGAAACATGACAACAGTAACGTATATAGGTGTTATAAATTCATGCCATGACATGCTATGCATTTTACTCCCGAGATATAATCGAAAAGTATGAGGCTTATTGTCTATATTTATACGTATGAGATAGAGATGACCAAAAATTGACGAATATGATGTCGGTTCACTACCGAAAGACACCATCATTGGTAGCATTTGGTATATATATATTCACGACATACAATTATACAAGCCTGCCATGCATAGTTAAGTAGTAGGTGACCAAATGTCATCCATGAAGATTATTTGAGTTTCATTTTCAGGTGGCATCTCTATTACCTTTTTACAGTAAATATTTATAATTTTGCTTTCCGCTTTACATAACAGAACATTTTTATTCGTATTGACATCCTTTTGCCGGTGGAAACTGCTTTTTGTTCATGGTTCAGTTTGAATTAAATCCTTAGTTAAATCAAAAGTTGACCAATTTAATTAATTTTTAAATTATCAAAATCAAACCATCAAATTATTAAATCAAACCAATAAAATACAATCATATCTAATTGTTTGATTGTTGTCGGTTTAATTCGACTTTTAAAAATTCTAATGTTATTTTGATTCTTTTCCCCTATAATTACTAAAGAATGTTTCTTATTATTTTTTTTTAACTATAATACGTTATTAGCCTTTTATTGTGGTCACTAACTTTTTAAAAAATTGTGAAAAAGAATATCTAAAGATCTATAGACTTTGATAAAACAAAATAAATTTGACAAGAACATAAAAATAATTTTTTTAAAAAAAGTAAATCTCATAGCTATTTGTTTTAGTTAATGTGTTTGAATTCATGACTTTCTTTAAGAAATGAACTTAAAGTGTAAAGTTCATTAACTTATTAGATATAAGTAATTTTTTCATAAAAAATTCTACAGAATATTAAAAAGTAATATATTGTATATACATAAATATAAAATTTGTGTACATAATTTAGCGATTTGAATTGATTTGATTTTTCTTCAATTTGTTTTAAATAAAATCAAATTAAATCAAATATTATTTTTAAAAAAATTAAAACAATTAAAAATTTAGTCTATTTAATTTAATTATCGATTCAGTTTGATTTTAACCAAATCTACACCTCTATATAATAGTCAGATCTTAGATCTTTACGAAGACGTGCCAATGGAATCTACTTCTACTTGTTCAAGTGAAATTTACTGACATTTTGTTTGGATCATTGTTACTATTGTTTCATAATATATTGTATTGTATTCTATTCTATTATACTGTATTGTATGATAGATAGAATGTTTGGCTAGACTATATTGTTTGTTGTTGTTAAATAACATTTTAATTGTTTGGTTTGACTGTATCGTACTATATTGTAATTTATAAATTTACTAAAATATCCTTAATTATTCTAGGATAGGAGGTTTGACTAGATTTAAATAATTAAGGTAAAGGGTAAATTAGTATTTTGAAATATTATGTAAAAATATAATTGAAAAAATAAATTAAGTAATAATAGGAACACATCAAATTGGTTGTTCCATAAAATAGGGATTTTCATTGTTACGTACAATGAGATTTAACAATACAGTAGAATACATTTTAAGTAACAATTAAACAAACATTGTAGATATAGTAATGATACAATTCAATACAATGGAGAGCGATGATCCAAACATAGTGTTAGTAATATCACAATAGATGCAGATTACAATCAGACTATCAAACAAATTTTTTTGATAATTTGGTATTTGGTAGTTCGGTATAATTTTTGGTGTAAAATTTGAAAATTAATATTTGGATTGAAATTTGATATGAAACGTTAATATCATTTCGTATTGAACAAATTACAGAAATACACATATTTTATTTCACTTATTTTCATCATTCCCTATTACTTTTAAAAATCTCCAAAATCTCTTATTTCTTTAATGTATCTAAGTCAGTATTTAATGTATCCGAGCTACATATTATTTATTTGAATCAGTATTTAATATATCTGAGCTACATATTATGTACCCGAGTTAGTTTATAATGTTTCTGAAATACATATGAATGAATCCGAGACAGTATTTAATATATCCGAGCTTCAATTATTGTATTCAATTGTTTTAATTTTTAAGAGATTAATGTAATTAAAACTTATTAGGTTTAGAATGTAATTTCATATTAAAAATTATGAGATTTATATAATTTACACTTAGGTAGGACATTCAATATTTCCCTAATACCAAATTATTACTTAATGAAAGTCTTATATCAGCAATCCATTACTCCTTATTACAAGTCCAAATAGAAAGTTAAAGAATAAACATGAATAATCCGAATACATGTCTTTTAGTTGCATCAATTTGTTTTTCTTACTGTCTTCTTACTTGTTGATCTTCTATTATATTGTACATGCACATAAAAAAATAGAAATGATTCGAGAAATAAGATTAATTTTTTCATACAATTGACTATAATTTCAATGTGGTATTACTGAATATCTAACCAAACCAAAGTTTCATTTACCATTTTGTTAATTACCAAACCGAAATTAAAAAAAAATCGTATTTCGTATCTACTTTTAACTATCAATTACAGAATTATCCAATTCGAAATTTGAGAAACCCGAACCGAATACCGAATGTTCACCCACTGTCACGTTGCTTAGAAATTTGGCTCGATATTGATTAAAAAAATAATTTAATTAATGACGCGATCGAATCATAATTGACCATGTGTTAAAAATATTCTTGCAAAATTGAAATTTTCCGTTAACAAATAATGAAATAATTGTTTTTTCTTAAATAAAAATGACATAAATGAGTCAAACCTTAAATGAATGATATAGAGTAACCTTATCTTGAAGATCGATAACATATTTAATTTTTTTTTTCCAAAAAAAAAAAAGTGTATCATATTATATATATATATATATATATAGAGAGAGAGAGAGAGAGAGAGAGAAAGGAACAACTTGACTGCAATGAATTAATATGGTTTGAAATATATAACGATAAATTTTGAATTTTTTCTTTCATATAAATTGCTTATAACGCAAAGTTGAGGTAAGGGGTAGTACTGACTATTGAGTAATGATAGAAAGGGAGGGGCAAAGAATCGTGTGGATTGGGTTAACTTAACGTCTACGTTTGGGAATGACAGAGTGGTTAATTGTACCTTTTTATTTTTTGCCTGTTTCATTTTTCAGAATACATTTACTTTCTCTAATCATATCATGGCCATCCCAATTCCCATGTACTTTTAATACTAATAATTGTGCACTCATGAATCTCTTATCATTTTTAAAGTTCTTGCACATCTCTAACGTTTATAGTGGCCCAAGATCTTTTACCCTAAATTTCAAATCAATATCCCTACTTGTTTTCTTCACTAGTAGATATTGGATCTTTTGGCCAAAAGGCTATTTTCAAAATTTAATTGGACAAAAATACAAATTTTTAAGTTGGAGTAAAAATTCTTTATGATTTTTTAAATGAAAAAATTCTGAGCATAGGGGAAGAGGAAATGAAGGAGAGAATTATAACAAGGGTAATCGTATCCAACAAGGTGAAAGTAATATTCAACCAATCGAACTACTAATAGGTCTCACACTCTTTATGATGTCATCATTTTTAAGTACAAAATCTATCACTCTTTATTGATCTTCTAGGTCATTTTCTCTATTTAGAGATATTTTAATGTTTAGTACTTTCTTATAGTGACCAAGTCATTTATGACTTGTTAGAACTGAAAGTTCGGTCACTTGATCATTCGTTTGGTTTTTATGCAAGTTTGTGTGTTCTTGCTTTAAAATCTTGAATGATTGACTTCAGTCAATGCTTTAGCTAAACCGTTTCAGAATACATTTATGATGATTCTGTTAGTTCTAGAACGTCGAATTTGGTCTAGTTGAATCTTTGGTTTGGATCTTGATACTTCCGAGCTCATTTTAAACTACCTTGTGATTTTTGGCTAAAATGAAGTCGTGGGTGCGAGATCCAATTTTTATTGAGATGACCTCTGTCGGAAGTCTTGACATCTCCATTAAGTTGGAAATGCTAAAGTTGGTGGGCAGCATATATATAATTTATTTGTGTGCACGGATTTTTCGAGCCAATCTCGAGTACCCGAGCGGATTCCATTAGTACTTAGCTAAATTATCTAGTGTCAGGTAGCCGCCTAAGCGGCAAAGAACTACTTTAGCGAGCCTAGCTAGCAAAGGGTACCCACTTAAGCATTCTTACATCGCTTAGAGGCCAGAGTGATGCTTCAGTGGAGCCTCATCTGATATAACAACCGCTTTACTGATAATGGTGCAACTTTAGCAAGGCCGTTAAGCGCCCAAGTGACTTCTTTTGCGGCTTCGCTGGTAGTTAAAATTGATTTTCAGCTCTAAGTGTTCACACATTTTGAGACTTGGAGAGTTGGACATCTTGTGGGATTTTTGATGGGATTTGTTAGGACTGTGGGGAAGAGCTTCTGTATGTTGTTAGGCTTGTAATTCTCGCGTTATAACAGTAAGTTTTCCCTCGAATCCTCTCATTTTGGTTCTTTAATTGTCAATTCTCAAGTTTATGTGTGGTCTGTTTTAGGGGCACTTCGAAGCTCATATTATGCCTGTTTTCGGAGCACAAGCTCCTTAACCTTGTTGGGACCCATTGACGGAACAAAGTTTGGTTCTATAATGACATTTTAACTCGTTTTTAGTTTCGACTTTAATTATTGTGAATGGGGTGTCTAAACACATATATGATACTGAGATCACTAATATAATAGTGTGGAATCATTTGGAGGCATCTCAGAAGGAAAATACTTTGATTTAAAGGTATTAGAGTGTGTGTGATCAGTTTTGAGGTAGGTTACAACTTATGATCCTTAGACCTTGCTTGTGATTGTGCTAGCATGTTAATTAGCTAAGTATGAGGTTGATTTAAGCACGATTTTGTGATATGTTCTTTACATGTATTGCTTTGACCTTATTTCAGTTACTCCAAGTGATTTTTGTGTTTTGCATGAGTTGATATTAGGCTAGAAGGGTCTTAATGTTGTTTGTAAGTCTTAGCCTAGATTTGGCTAGAGGTTATTTAAAAGTTGATTTTCAGAGCCCATAGGCCAAGTTTCAGGTTGAATTTTGAGCTAGATTTGAACCAGCAACATATATTGTGACCTTCAAATAGTCTTGTCAATATCTTTGGGTTGACGGGTGTGGTGAGTAATTTCCTAGACTCATTCATGTACATTTCCCCTTTTTGCATTGTAGCTAGTCCGATCAGAGATTTTAGAATAGCTTGGGACTCTGTACAATCGATTCGGTGTAAGAATCTAGGAGATGATAGGTGTTTGTATGACCATATTGATGTAAGATTTTGCGGTTGAATTGGCCTCTTTGAGGACTAATGAGTTCTTATAAGGTTTTTCGATGTAAGATTTTGGGAGGGACTAGATATTTCGATGATATATTTTGAGATAAGTTAGGTTCTATCAAGGCTTTTTGACATAATATTTTAGGGAGGACTAGCCATTTTGATGTAATATTTTATATGTGAAATAATAGTTGATCCCTTTACCGAAGGGATATCTAGAGACTTGTTTGTGAAACATAATAATATTTCAATATTGAAAAATAACTTGGTTCTAATATTTTCATCAATATAAGAGTATTGAATTTATATTCATATTTCATATGCATCTGATAATGTTTTAAAGATAGAGTGATTCAGACAAGTTGCGAGATTATTCTTTTTCATGAGCAATTGCTTCTTACGTCACTGAACGTGAAGAGATGATTACATTGTCATTATGACTTGGTTATAAGTCCAACGAGAGTCTCTCCTAGAAAAAAGAGTTTGAGCATCATTAAAGAGAGAATCTCGAGTTAGACATCTAAAGGTGTCTACATTAAGATTTGCACGATGTTAATTAATTAAAAGAATGAGACACTTGCATTATTATAAGCTGAAAATATATAGCAAGTGTTTCATACCACGTGTGTTGAGCAATCAATGAGTTAATGAAAGAATGATTCTTTGTTTTTTTTCTTCTGTGAGACCTCAAAAGGTTACATTAATTTTTCATTGGAATGCTCTTTAACCTTTGACTATTTCTTGAAGTTTCAATCAAGTTTCTACTTTAGCATATCAGTGATAGTCACAAATGATTCGATAATATAGTGTATAGCTATTCAAATAATTAGATTCAAGTAGAAAGGAAAGACAGATTGAATAATTTAATTTGTGTACAATAGCCGATTATTACATTAAGTATGTAAGTATCGAGTGTAATTCTATATATATTGAAAAAGGAAATTCAAGTTTGACATTTAGAGGTGTCTACCCTAAGATCTACACGATATTGAATAATTAAAGAATGAGACACACGCATAATTATAAGCTGAAAATATTGTAGCAAATGTCCTCTATCATGTGTGTTAAGCAACCAATGAATTAATGAAAGAATGGTTCTTTATTTCTTTATTGTGTGAGACCTCAAAAATTATATTAATTTTTCATTGAAGGCTCTTTAACCTTTGTTTGTTTCTTGAAGTTTCAATAAAGTTTCTACTTTAGCATATCATCGGTAGTCATAAATGATTCGACAACGTAGTGGATAGCTAGAAAACAAATTGATTTGAAATAAATAGATTTAAATAGAAAAGAAAAACAAATTGAATAATTTAATTTATGTACACAAGCCGGTTTTTACACTAAGCGTGTAAATATCGAGTGTAATTCTATATATATTGTTAAACAAAAAACTCTAGCTTTGCTATAAGATGACAAGAGAGTGAATAAGTATAACAGCAAATTCTTTCCACGTGTAATTGAATGCACATGGTGCTTAATACTCACAGGTTACACAAACTATTCATAGGGGAATTAAGTGTCTTGTTGATGTCACAATGGTGCGCATGGGTCTTGTTCATTATGTGCTAAGAGGGTATAATATATATATATATATATATATAAATATATATATATATAATTATATATATATATATATATCTATATTATATATATATTATACTTTTACTCTTGAATCATGGGTCATAAATCGCCCGATTAAATGACGCTAATCGATATTTAAATAGAGGCAAGTTAAGAATAATAATTTCTTTAAAGAAGTCGTTACATGTAACTATAGAAAGGATAATGCTTTAATTTTTTTATCAATGGAGTATCAATATTTTAAAAATATAATGAAATATCTGTATATTATTTATGATAATTTAGGAGTATATTTATTTCTTTTCTTTTTTATATTATGCTCAAATTTGTTGATTAAATACGCCACCATTATAAATTATCTGGATCATTCACAAATGTATATACGTCAAAATTCTAGAGCAAGAGAACAAAATACACAAAGGGAAAAAAAAGGCAAGAAGTGTGTGGTAGGTAGCCAAAAAAGAGAACGTGTCACAAAAATGTGTTGCAAAATTTTGTGAATGTGTTCAAACGTGTCACAACATGCAATGCTACGTGTATACAAACTTTAGCCCCTCTATATATTTCCCATGCCATATAAATGTCCTTTAATTTATTTTCTTCTTATTATATTAGTAAGTATAATATCTAAAATTCACACCCGTTACGATATAAGTTAAGATGGCTCAGATGACAATAGACCTACAAGGTGAGAAAATTGAATCTTTTGTACTGTTGAGTGGTCACAAGATTCCTGCTATTGGTTTGGGCACTTGGAGAGCTCATAATGCTAGGGATTCTGTTTTTACTGCTATTCTTGAGGTACTCTACCTGTTTGGATTGTTATTTTCCTCCTCTTGTTATAAATATTGTTATATTATTGTAATATTACGAGTTGATGATATGTTGATTGTAATGTATCTAGGGGCGTAGCTATAGTTTATTTGGACACTTTTTGTCAGAAAATAATAATGTCTATATGAGTAAAATAATAATGTATATACAAGTAAAATGATAACACCTAACATAATAGGGTATTTCAGTGTTTCGAAAGTGATTAGGACGTCATATGGAAACTTATAATATGTAAATCATATGGTTGATTAACCATATGATAAAAACATATACTAAAATCACAATATTATTATATGATTTGGCCAAATGGCTTACATATTGAATTGAAACTAACATCGAAAAATATGAAAACTTATAATATGTAAATCATATGGTTGATTAACCATATGATAAAAACATATATTAAAATCAAAATATTATTTATATGATTTGGCCAAATAGCCTAAATATTAAATTGAAACTAATATTGAAAAACATAAAGATGTTGGGGAGAAAATATTTTCATAAACAAGATTCTCTAAATGACCAGACGGTGGAGGTTCTTGTTGTGTTTTTAGTGTGAGAAGAGGGATCTTCTATTTATAGGATTTCATACCTTTCCTCTAAGGAAAGAATAAATTAAATATGAAAGAGAGCTATATTTTCCTTTCAAAAAAAGATAAAAACATTTATGGTTACGTTTTTTCTATTCTTTTAGAAAAAAAATAAATTTCAAATAAGATAAGAAAATCAGTGCTTTGTTGTACTCCAGTAATTTCAGGTGTGGCCAAGGCTTAAGGAGCTCGTGTGTTGAATCTCATTAGCAATAATTTTTTAACATTTTTTCACACTATAAAAAAAAGATATTTATTCATAAAATTTCTGGCTCAGTTATTAATGTATCTACTGTTATGTAGATGAAGTAATGAGTGGAGTAGACTATATTGACTGTATTGTGCTATGTTGATCGACTGGTTTAGTAACAATATCATTTCGTGTGGTATTTTATTTATTCTTAATGTGTTGTTAAGAGTAGGGATGTACACAACAGAATCGAAAAATTGCACCAAATAAATAGTCGATCTTCGTTGATTTGATTTTTTTTTTTTAAAAAGAGTCGAATTGAACAAAATCAGCTCGACATTTCATGTATAAATTTTTAAAAATATTTAATTATACATAAAAAAAAAAATTGTTGTAATGTAATTCATAATATTATTTATTTATTTTTACTTTTTCATAATTTTTCATCTTTTTAGCATATTCAAGTTAGAGTTGAACTTATAATTACAGTTTGTTGTATTTCAACTTACATATAATACAGACGTATGAACTTCAATTTTTCGTCTCACTCATTCTGGTGCGTGTGAGTCCCTTAGAATATTTTGCGATCTTCATTCCCCCAAGGCTTGCCCTTGGAGCATGAAACCCAACCTTTTAGCAAATTTGATTATTTAAAACTTGTTTTTTAATGAGTATTTATGCTCTTTAACTATGGCGGCAGGCTGGCTACAGGCATGTGGACACAGCAGCAGAGTACGGAGTCCAAGATGAGGTTTTTTTTTCATTTGTGATTATTCCTTATGTACACGTTGTTTAGCATACACATAAGAACGAGGCTTAGTTTTCTAACGAGAATTATTGTATACATAGTTTAAAGTTTTCTATAACAGAATTGTAAATAAATGTCATTTTGAGACATTTAAGATCGACGTGCAAGTATGAAATCGTTCTTTACATAGGTTGGTCATGGAATTAAGGCAGCTATACATGCAGGAGTAGAGAGATCAACCTTATTTATCACATCTAAACTATGGTATTCTCTTCAACTTATTTTAAATCTCTTGGATTTTGTACATCCACCCTTTGATGAAACGAATTAAGTAGATTTTATCAATTGTTTTAGGTGTTGTGATTTGTCACCCGAGAGAGTTCGACCTGCATTTATGAAGACACTCAATGAATTGCAACTGGATTATCTTGATCTCTATCTGGTACTTCCTTCTTTTCGCGGTATTTATTTGCTAGTTTTGAAATCTAACTGATGAATCTGCAGATTCATTGGCCCTTCCGTCTCAAGGACGGAGCAAGTAGACCACCAAAAGCAGGGGAAGTGTCTGACTTCGATTGGGAAGGTGTTTGGATAGAAATGGAGAAGTTAGTTAAAGATAAACTCGTACGAGATATTGGAGTCTGCAATTTCACTGTTAAAAAACTTAATAAGCTTTTAGATATTGCAGAGATAATGCCTTCTGTATGCCAGGTTAGTTGAATATTAATTCTCCGTAACGATTTCTTCCTTTTTTTTTTGTATTTATGGCTAATGTTATGTACTGATTAGATGGAGATGCACCCTGGATGGAGAAATAAAAAAATGTTGGAAGCGTGCAAGAAAAATAATATTCACGTCACAGTAAGTAATCGAAACTTTATGCATACTAACAAGTTCTCGAATGTAATTGAATCCAATTTTTTCAGGCATATTCACCTTTGGGTTCGCGAGAAGTTGATCTAATTCATCATCCTGTAGTAGAGAGAGTAGCAGGGAAGTTAAATAAAACGGCGGGGCAGGTTCTAGTGAGGTGGGCTATACAAAGAGGAACGAGTACGATTCCAAAATCAGATCACTCCGAAAGAATAAAAGAGAACATTAAAGTGTTTTCATGGGAAATTCCAGAACAAGATTTCCAAGCTATTTGTGATATCCCAGATCAGGTACTACCAAATTGCGTTGGTTTCACTAGATGTATATTGTTTATAGTAATGAAGTTTGTTATTACGAGTAGTTTCTACGCAAACAATAATCGAATTTTTGATGTGTAGATGCGAGTGTTAGATGGGGAAGAATTGTTTGTGAACAAGAGTGATGGGCCTTACAAGAGCGTAGCAGATATTTGGGACCACGAAATCTAATCAAGTTTTTTCTTCAGTTTGGCTTTGTTTTTAGTATATTTCTTTGGTCCTTATTAGCTTTTAATTTAATAATAAGATGATATATTGTAGTTGAACGATAATAGTGGGTAAACCGGAAACCAAAATAAATTATAAATAAATTATGTTATGCATTCTCTCTTTCTTTTCGAGTTATGTAATTTAGTCTTATCATTGTCGGAACAACAAATAGTGCTACATTCGGCGCTCTTGTGATAGCCGAACACGAGAGTGCTGGAGAGAAGAGAAAATGGTAAAAACCTCTCTTATTCGGTCACCGAGAAGTCGGACGACTCTTCAGTAACCCAGGGTGAATTTACTTTGGGGTTTAAGGTAGTTCAGTCACCCTCAGGTCATAATAGAGTCTCCTATGACATCGATAGGAAGATAATGCAGCTAAGCGAGACTTGCCAAAACGATTTTATTGAATTAATCGAGGGAAAATTGTTTATATCAATATTAATTAGATTTTAATAAGTAATGGAGAGATTTTAAGAATTTCATGTTAAAAAATAGTGCTATCTTAGAGTTTTCTTTTACTGTTTTACTTCTGTGGCTTATTGAGTCAAATAATAGTTTCTATATTTTAGGACTTGTCATAGCCGAACACGAGGGAAGATTGTTTATATCAATTTTAATTATATTTTAATAAGTAATGGAGATATTTTAAGTATTTCATGTTAAAAAGTAGTGCATCTTAGACTTTTCTTTTACTGTTTTACTTCTGCAGTTTATTGAGTCAAATAATAGTTTCTATATTTTAGGAATGATGATCAGGTAAGTTGTTTATTAGGCTAGGAATTTTATTTGTTAGAGTTATTCTAAGGGTTAGAAGTTAACGCTTATTATATATATATAACTATAAGTGTTTGCTACAAAAGTACATAGCTTCAATTCAAGCAAAATAAAGTTCTTTCTCCATTTCAACCTGTTCACCTGCTGCACTTGTTCATTTTTTTCTCTGTTTTATGGTATCAGAGCTAGGTTATTGGCTTGAACGTTCTTTCCTTCACTATCAAGTTTGTTAAGTCTTGTTGGAGGAGATTGAAAGATGAAGAGAAAAAGTTTGTGGCAGTATGGAGTCACCAAATGAGCGAGATTGTTCAAACACACAGTTTGGTGTCAAGAAACTTGTCAGGAGAAACTATAAATACTGGAGAACGTGTATGAAGGCTTACCTTTAAGGTCAAAGACCTGTGGGATCTTATTGCTGGTGCTGAATAAGAAATTTCAGCAAATACTTCGAAAAATTCAGATTCACGAAGAAAATGAAAAGATCAAATGTGGCAAGGCACTCTTTGCTTTGAGAACATCAATTCGAAAAGAGCTCATTGATGATGTACGTGATGTTAGTTCACCAAAAGAAGTCTGGAAAATACTTGAGAAATTTTTTACTAAAAAGAACATCGCTAGGCTTCAATTGCTGGAAAATGAATTGGCAATCTGAGCACAGGAGGCATGTCTATTTCTAGCGAGTTAAAGCTATTTGTGCTGAAATTTCAGAATTAGCCCGGATGAAAAGATTGGCGAAGCAAGATTGCGACGATTTCTTATTTGAGGATTGAAGAAGAAGTATAATCCATTCGTCACCTCCATTCAGGGTTGGACATAACAACATTCAGTTGAAAATTTTGAGATTTTGCTTTCCAACCTAGAGGCATTGGCTAAACAAATGGCAAGAAGCCTTGAACCAGATGCAACTCTCTTTTCAAGGGATAAGAACAAAAACAAATAAACATCTTTGAAAGCCAGAACAATGAAAAGAATCAAATCGTGAAAAAGATACTGGAGGCAACTTTGATAATGGAAGTGTTATCGATGCGGTAAAATTGAACAAATCAAAAAATATTGTGGAGTAAAGCTCTCAAAAGCAAATATTGCAAGTGAAAATGATGGAAATAAGAAACTCAAATGGGAGTAGTGCTTCACTATTGACGTTACTGAACTGAGAAATGATGATGTTGTACCCGTTCAAGCTCTCAACAATAGTGACAATTGCAAACAAGAATGGATTCTTGATTCTGGTTGGTTGCATCATGTAACCGAAAATTATTCTGTTCTTTCAGAGTTGCATCAATACAAAAGAGAACAAGTAGTTGTTACAGCGGATAACTCGACATATCCAATAGCTAATGAATGAGTCTTGAAGAATGACGTTGGAGATACAGGGGTTGTCAAGTTGAACGATGTATTTCATGCACCAAGCTCGAAGAGAAACTTAGTTTCAGTTCTCAATTGTAAGAGTTAGTGTTTCAATTAATTTTGAAACAAATTCATCCGTTTTGAAATAACAAATTCATGAATGTGAGTTGTAACATTCATTTATTTTAATTCTTGTTATAAACTTTTGCAATAAGTTTTTTAAAAAAATTCTACGTTATGGGTTTTTGAAAGACAAATTTTTTGTTTCCAATTCATGAACCTAATAAATTCTATTAATTAAAAAACTTTTTCTTGCAAAACTTTTTATCCTATAAATTGAATTTCCTTTGGTTGAAAAAAGAGAAGCATTCAAACAAAAAATACTTCCCTTGAAAACACTTGTGAGACATTGATCAAAAGGTGAAATCACCAATTCAAGAATAGAAGAGCAACATTCTTGAATGCTACTTGTTTTGTGGCTTAGTTGAATCCCGAAGATAGAGTTGTTATTTATTCTTCCGATTGCTCGTGGGAGAGACTCCAACTATCTTCAAGAAACGTATTAACGTGCCTCTAAGCCAAGCAAGTTTTATTTTGTATTCCTTGTAATTTTATCATTCTTGTTCATTTGTTCTAACAATTTGAAGATAGTTGTCTCTATGGCATCCACATCAATAACGAACAATGTTCCATCTTTGCCTAATCCTAATTTGGAATATTTGATGGAAAAGACTTTTCTAGATGGCGTGGAAAGATGGAATTCTTTTTAAGACGATTAAAGTTAGCGTATGTTCTTGAGAAACCTTGTCCTGAGGCTCCTAGTTTCGGAGGTAGCAACGGACGAGGCTACTTTAATTAAAGAACAAATTGCCAAATGACAAGATGATGATTACTTATGCAAGAATTATATTCTTGGAGGAATGTCCAATAAATATTATGATCAATATTATATTAAGTGTAAATTTGCTAAGGAGATTTGGGATACTCTTAAAGCTATTCATTTAGCAGAAGAGGCGAGTTCAAAGAAATTTCTTGTTTCAAATTATATGGAGTTCAAAATGGTTGATGACAAGTCAATCACTGAACAAGTACAAGAATTTCAACTTATAGCTAATAAAATTGTTATAACTGGAATTGCTCTTGATGAAAACTTTCATGTTGGTGCGATTGTCTCAAAACTTCCTCCATCTTGGAAAGAGTACAGAAGCAAACTTACACAAGAAGAAGAAGATTTGACTCTTGAACAATTATTGCAACACTTGCAAATTGAACAAGAGACACGATACCGCGACAATAACATCTTGAGGGAGCCCATCATGAAAGCTCATGTTGTTGAAGAAAAGATCAAGAAGGAACCTGCCAATAATAAATTTTTGAAGGCAAAGAAGAGTAAAAATTTCAAGCGTACTTTTCTAATTCTAAGTCGATTGAATGTTATCATTGTCATAAAATTGGTCATTATGCACGTGATTGTAAAATTCTTAAAGCTGAAAAAAGAAAGAAAAGGCAAATAACAATACAAAAAATGAACTGGTGGCAATGGTCACAGAAGCATTTGTAGCGGGAGATCAAGTGGAATGGTGGATAGACACTGGTGCAACTCGTCATATATCAGGTAAACGAAATTCTTTCACGACATATGAATTAGTGGGGGGCGATAAAGTTTTGCATATGGAAACTCATCCTCTGCTAAGGTTGTGGGAAAGGGAACTGTTGAACTAAAATTCACTTCCGGAAAAGATGGTCACATTGATAGACGTATTGCATGTTCCTGATATTCGAAATAACTTGGTGTCAGGTACGCTTCTTTCGAAACATGGTTTTAAAATGATTTTGAGGCAGATAAATTTATTTTGTCTAAACAAGGCATGTTTGTTGGAAAAGGTTATGCTACAAATGGCATGTTCAAACTCAATATTGAAAATGAAAATATTCTGCTTATATTGTGGAGTCTTTAGATTTATGGCATGAACGTCTTGGTCATATGAATTTTAGATCCATTCAACTTATGATGAAAAATGGATTAATTAAAGACTGTGGAAAGGATCATGTTGCTAAGTGTATTACTTGTAGTAAATGTAAAATAACAAAGAAACCTTTTAAGTCTGTTGAAAGGATATCCACACTTTTGGAATTAATCCACACTGATATTTGTGAGAGGGATTGTTTATCACGTCATGGAAAGAGATATTTTATCACTTTCATTGACGATTACTCAAGGTATACATATGTCTTTCCATTAAAAACAAAAGATGAGGCATTTGAGACTTTTTAACACATATAAAGCAGAAGTTGAAAATAAATTGAGTTTGAAGATTAAATCAATTAGATCCGATAGAGGTGGAGAATATTTAAAATCAAATTTTATTGATTTTTGTGAAAAAGAAGGCATTGAGAAAACAATTGACTATGTCTTATACACCACAACAAAATGGTGTGTAGCAGAAAAAAAAAATAGAACTCTCATTGAAATGGTTAACTCTATGCTTTATGGATCTGGTATCACTGAAAATTTGTGGACTGAAGCCTTATTTTCTGCATGTCATATTTTGAATCGAATTCATTCCAAGAAACATGATTCATCTCCATATGAACTTTGGATGAATCGAAAGTCAATATAAATTATTTTAAAGTATGGGTTGTTTGGCTCATGTTAGATTACCAGATCAAACAATTGACTAAGATTGGATATAGAGGAGTAGATTGTGTATTTATTGGTTATTCACAAACCAGTAAGGCTTATAGATTTTTGAATCTTGAGACTCCAAGCCCTCACAAAATTATTGAATCGTTGCATGCTAACTTTTTGAGCATATGTTTCCTAAGAAAAAGAGTCTTTGGAACAAAATACAAGTTTTTCTATATCTACTCTTTAAAAGAAAAATAGTTGAACCTTTGGAAGAAAGTCAACCAAGACGTAGTGCAAGATCAGCCCAAACCAAGAGACTTTGGACCAAATTTTCAAGTCTATTTAGTTGAAAACAATCCTGAAAGTTATGTTGAAGCAATGGCTTCACATGATGCTCCTTTCTGGCGTGAAGCTATTGATGATGAAATGCACTCCATTATGTCAAACAATACATGGATTTTATCAGACCTCCCTCCTGGATGTAAGTCTATCGTTGTAGATGGATCTTTAGAAAGAAATTAAAATCTGATGGAACCTTAGATAAGTACAAAGCTCGTTTGGTGGCAAAAGGTTTTACTCAATTGAAAGATATTGATTATTTTGATACATTTGCACCTGTAGCTCGAATGACTTCAATTCGACTCTTAATTGCTTTAGCCGCAATTCATATTGGTAATACATCAAATGGATGTGAAGAGACTGCATTTCTGAATGGAGATCTAGATGAAGAGGTTTACATGAAACAACCAGAAGGATTTGTCGTTTGGTCAAGAACACAAAGTTTGTAAGCTTCTTAAATCTCTTTATGGATTAAAACAAGCTCCAAAAACAATGGAATGAGAAATTTAGAAGAGTAATGATTTCTAATGGCTTCTCAATCAATGGTGGTGATATTTGTATATTTAGCGAATTTCAAGAAAATCTGGTGTTATAATATGTCTTTATGTAGATGATATGTTGATCTTTGGAACTGATATTGAAAGAGTCAAAGAAACAAAAAATTTTCTAGCTTCTCAATTTGAAATGAAAGATCTTGGAGAAGCTGATGTAATTCTGGGTATTAAAATTATATGATCAACGAATGGCTTGACTCTTACTCAATCAAGTTATATTGAGAAAGTTCTAAAGAGGTTTGGTCACTTTGATGACAAACCTGCTCCTACACCATTTGATCCTAGCATCAAACTAATGCGGAACTCTAGTGATGTTCTCGAACCAGCTGACATATTCTCAGATTGTTCGGAGTCTTATGTATGCCTGCATTGTACCAGGACGGATATTGGTTACGCAGTAGGAACTTTGAGCAAGTTTACTAGTAATCCCGGAGTTGAACATTGGAATGCCTTAATTCGTGTTTTTAAGATACCTGAGGGTACAATTAATGTTGGCCTGCATTATTCTACATTTCTCATTGTTCTTGAAGGCTATAGTGATGCTACTTGAAATCTGATCCGAATGACTCTAAATCTATTACTGCTTGGATTTTCACTTTGGCTGGAGCAGCGATCTCTTGGAAATCAAAGAAGCAAACATGTATTACTCATTCAACCATGGAGTCAGAATTTATAGCTATGTCTTCTGCTGGAGAAGAAGCTGATTGGTTGCGATCAATGCTGATAGATATTCCTTTATGGAGTAAGCCAATACCACCTTTAACTATCTATTGTGATAATCAAGCTGCTATATTTCGGGCTTCAAGTGACTGCTATAATGGCAAGTCGAGACAAGTTCGTCTCAAACATAATCATGTCAGGAGATTATTGGAGGAAGGCGTGATATCGCTTCAATATGTGAAGTCCAGATTTAATTTAGCGGATCCTTTGTCTAAAGGGTTAGGCAAAGAATTAGAGGTGGAAACTTGTAATGAGATGGGAATAAGCCTGTTGTAAATTAATTGTACTTTATGGTAACCCTACCTAATGATGTAATCTTGGGTTCAAAGGGAAAAAACAAGTAAAGTTACAATTGTGAAGCACATCAATAAAATTCTCATTTTCAAAATAAAATGAAATAAGTAGATGTGCATGATTGAGATTCATTTTCTTCATAAATTTATAAGACCAATCTCGGTTGGAGTTAGTAAGAAAACTCTTGATAATTTTTTTTCGATATTCCTACTGAAGAGAAGGATGAGATTATATTCTCTTAATAAGTCTATAAATTGATTTCGATTGGAGTGTGTAGGAATACTCTTGATAGATTTACCGATACTTTGTGTAAAGGAGGATGAGATTAATTTCTCTTAATGAAGTTCATAGACTATTTGGTCGGAGTATGCAAAGTTACTCTTGATGAATTCACCGCACTAAGTGTGAAGTGGAGGCCGCTTCAATAAGATTTTAAACGGAAAATCTAAAGCACTTGGCTAAAAAGGATTCAGGACACATGCCGTAAGGTGTCAAAGGATTTCGATTTTCACCGGAACATAGTGATATGCGTGGAGTATTTTTCTAACTTCATTCAATGATGCACTTAGTTCAAGATTTGTTCACTAAGTAGTCAATGATTTAGAAAAACCTTCACTAGCTAATGGTTCAAGTCCAAAAGACACCATTATTGATGCATGTTGCTAGATTAATGTCTCAAATATTTTTTGGATTTTTTAAAGATAAAATTTCTTGAAACAAGTGGGGGATTGTAAGAGTTAGTGTTTCAATTAATTTTGAAACAAATTCATCCGTTTTGAATAACAAAATTCATGAATGTGAGTTGTAACATTCATTTATTTTAATCTTTGTTATAAACTTTTGAAATAAGTTTTTTTTTTTTAATTCTACGTTATGGGTTTTTGAAAGACAAATTTTTTGTTTCCAATTCATGAACCTAATAAATTCTATTATTAAAAAAAAATTTCTTGCAAAACTTTTTATCCTATAAATTGAATTTCCTTTGGTTGAAAAAAAGTAAGCATTAAACAAAAAAATACTTTCCCTTGAAAACACTTGTGAGACATTGATCAAAAGGTGAATCACCAATTCAAGAATAGAAGAGCAACATTCTTGAATGCTACTTGTTTTGTGGCTTAGTTGAATCCCAAAGATAGAGTTGTTATTTATTCTTCCGATTGCTCGTGGGGAGAGAGACTCCAACTATCTTCAAGAAACGTATTAACGTGCCCTAAGACAAGAAAGTTTTTTGTTTTCCTTGTAATTTTATCATTTTTTTTTTTCTTGTTCATTTGTTCTAACAAAATCACTAATTTTGAAAAATATATTTTGTTTAGTACAAATGATGTGAAGATCTAGGTAATGTGAAGAACATATCTACCGATATTGTTCTTACAGGAGGAAAAAAAAAAGGTTCATTATTTGTCATGACAGTAGCACAATTCGGCATGCTAGACTGGGGCACTTGGGATACCAATTATTGCGGCAAGTCTATTCAAAGAAACTGGTGTATGGTCTACCAGCTCTACAAAATATTCATGAAGATGTAGTTTGTCAAGGTTCTCAATTTGAAAAATCACATTATCTTTCATTCAAAAGATTAGCAAATCGTAGATCCACGAAGTTTGAGTTGGTTCATACAGATTTGATGGGACCAACAAAAATAACAAGTTATAGTGATCTTCGATATGACATGGTACTTGTAGATGACTTCTCAAGATATACATGGGTGAAGTTCTTGAAAGAGAAGGGTGAAGCTTTCTCAAAATTTGTTGAATTTAAAACTGTCGTGGAAGAGGGTTTTGGGGTAAAAATTAAATGCTTGCGTAGTAACAAAGAATTTACCTCCATTGTATGATCGAGTAGTTAGTATATTTTTTAATTGCACGATAATCTAATTTGTCTATTATTAACATGAATTTTAATTGTCTCCCTCGATATAAAACTCTATATTAAATACACTAATTTTGCTATACTTCATTTACATACATTAAACATATTGTAATTTAAGAATCCTACATAAAATACATCTATTTTAAAGTATTATAATTGATTCTTAGGTTTTGAGTGATCTTTTATTTATTCTTTTTGAAACATCCTCTTAATTAGTATTATATGATTACTTTAATTTTTTCTTCATGGTTAAAATTAGTGAAATTCTATCATTTCTATATAGGCCAATCCTTGTTTGGAATTATTATAACATAAAAAATTAACGTGTTATTAACAATTACAAAAGTCTTTCTTCAGTTATTTTTTTTTTTTATAAATATCTAACTTTTATAACATTATTTTTTCTCTTGAAAAACATTTATTATATAGAAGAATATATTTAGTTGATTATATTTAAAGAAAATTTAATTATAAATCGATAATAAACATTAGCTCCAACTAGTTTAACATTTTTTTTCTATTGCAATTTAATAATTTTCTTTATCAACCCAAATTAAAGGGATCAAGAGTGATAATCATAGATGACTGTGTTAAATATTAACCTCTTTTATTTGAGCTTTAAATTTGTTGTGGCCTTTATTTGTCTTTATATTGTTCTTTTTGTCTAATATATGAATGAGAGAGTCGGAGGTGTGTATATATATATATATAGATATATATATAATATATATATATATATATATATTCATTTATTTACGTTATCAAATTCTTATTTAAATACCTAAGAAGCTAATTATAAAGAATAGGTATTATATGGTTATAATTAAGAATTTTTTTTTATTTGGATAAAATCAAATCTATGAATCATGATTACACATCTAAGTGTAAAAATTTAT